>WNWK01001773.1:0-247500 GCA_009830355.1 Cherax destructor | reverse complement strand
AGCCTCAGCAGCAGTAGTAGTAGTAGTAATTGCAGTAGTAGTAGTAGTAATTGCAGTAGTAGTAGTAGTAATTGCAGTAGTAGTAGTCGTAACAGTCTCAGCAGCAGTAGTAGTAATAGTTGTAACAGCCTCAGCAGCAGCAGTAGTAGTAATAGTAACAGAATCAGCAGCAGCAGCAGCAGCAGTAGTAGTAGTAGTAGTAGTAATTGCAGTAGTAGTAGTAACAGCCTCAGCAGCAGCAGTAGTAGTAATAGTAACAGAATCAGCAGCAGCAGCAGCAGCAGTAGTAGTAGTAGTAGTAGTAGTAATTGCAGTAGTAGTAGTAACAGCCTCAGCAGCAGCAGTAGTAGTAGTAGTAACAGAATCAGCGGCAGTAGTAGTAGTAGTAGTAGTAATTGCAGCAGTAGTAGTAGTAGTAGTAGTAGTAATTGCAGTAGTAGTAGTAGTAGTAGTAGTAATTGCAGTAGTAGTAGTAGTAATTGCAGTAGTACTAGTAGTAATTGCAGTAGTAGTAGTCGTAACAGTCTCAGCAGCAGTAGTAGTAATAGTTGTAACAGCCTCAGCAGCAGCAGTAGTAGTAATAGTAACAGAATCAGCAGCAGCAGCAGCAGCAGCAGTAGTAGTAGTAGTAGTAGTAATTGCAGTAGTAGTAGTAACAGCCTCAGCAGCAGCAGTAGTAGTAATAGTAACAGAATCAGCAGCAGCGGCAGTAGTAGTAGTAGTAGTAGTAGTAGTAATTGCAGTAGTAGTAGTAGTAGTAGTAGTAATTGCAGTAGTAGTAGTAGTAATTGCAGTAGTAGTAGTAATTGCAGTAGTAGTAGTAATTGCAGTAGTAGTAGTAGTAATTGCAGTAGTAGTAGTAATTGCAGTAGTAGTAGTAATTGCAGTAGTAGTAGTAACAGCCTCAGTAGCAGCAGCAGTAGTAGTAGTAACAGCCTCAGTAGCAGCAGCAGTAGTAGTAGTAACAGCCTCAGTAGTAACAGCCTCAGTAGTAACAGCAGCAGTAGTAGTAGTAACAGCCTCAGTAGTAACAGCCTCAGTAGCAGCAGCAGTAGTAGTAGTAACAGCCTCAGTAGTAACAGCAGCAGTAGTAGTAGTAACAGCCTCAGTAGTAACAGCCTCAGTAGTAACAGCCTCAGTAGCAGCAGCAGTAGTAGTAGTAACAGCCTCAGTAGTAACAGCCTCAGTAGTAACAGCAGCAGTAGTAGTAGTAGTAGTTTTTATTTAATCATTTGAGACCATCTTAAACTTGTACGGTAGTTTTATATAATAATTTAAGCTTAATCTAAACTTGGGTTGTTTGTTTGATAGTTTTAGTGTTACCTGGGTATTTAATACACGCTGTCACTAGTGTTACCTGGGTATTTAATACACGCTGTCACTAGTGTTACCTGGGTATTTAATACACGCTGTCACTAGTGTTACCTGGGTATTTAATACACGCTGTCACTAGTGTTACCTGGGTATTTAATACACGCTGTCACTAGTGTTACCTGGTATTTAATACACGCTGTCACTAGTGTTACCTGGGTATTTAATACACGCCGTCACTAGTGTTACCTGGGTATTTAATACACGCTGTCACTAGTGTTACCTGGGTATTTAATACACGCCGTCACTAGTGTTACCTGGGTATTTAATACACGCTGTCACTAGTGTTACCTGGGTATTTAATACACGCTGTCACTAGTGTTACCTGGGTATTTAATACACGCTGTCACTAGTGTTACCGTTTAGCGTCACTAGTGTTACCGGTATTTAATACACGCTGTCACTAGTGTTACCTGGGTATTTAATACACGCTGTCACTAGTGTTACCTGGGTATTTAATACACGCTGTCACTAGTGTTACCTGGGTATTTAATACACGCTGTCACTAGTGTTACCTGGGTATTTAATACACGCTGTCACTAGTGTTACCTGGGTATTTAATACACGCTGTCACTAGTGTTACCTGGGTATTTAATACACGCTGTCACTAGTGTTACCTGGGTATTTAATACACGCTGTCACTAGTGTTACCTGGGTATTTAATACACGCTGTCACTAGTGTTACCTGGGTATTTAATACACGCTGTCACTAGTGTTACCTAATACGCGTCACTAGTGTTACCTGGTATTTATCACGCTGTCACTAGTGTTACCTGGGTATTTAATACACGCCGTCACTAGTGTTACCTGGGTATTTAATACACGCTGTCACTAGTGTTACCTGGGTATTTAATACACGCTGTCACTAGTGTTACCTGGGTATTTAATACACGCTGTCACTAGTGTTACCTGGGTATTTAATACACGCTGTCACTAGTGTTACCTGGGTATTTAATACACGCTGTCACTAGTGTTACCTGGGTATTTAATACACGCTGTCACTAGTGTTACCTGGGTATTTAATACACGCTGTCACTAGTGTTACCTGGGTATTTAATACGACGCTGTCACTAGTGTTACCTGGGTATTTAATACACGCTGTCACTAGTGTTACCTGGGTATTTAATACACGCTGTCACTAGTGTTACCTGGGTATTTAATACACGCTGTCACTAGTGTTACCTGGGTATTTAATACACGCTGTCACTAGTGTTACCTGGGTATTTAATACACGCTGTCACTAGTGTTACCTGGGTATTTAATACACGCTGTCACTAGTGTTACCTGGGTATTTAATACACGCTGTCACTAGTGTTACCTGGGTATTTAATACACGCTGTCACTAGTGTTACCTGGGTATTTAATACACGCTGTCACTAGGTAATGTTACTGCTGGGTATTTAATACACGCTGTCACTAGTGTTACCTGGGTATTTAATACACGCTGTCACTAGTGTTACCTGGGTATTTAATACACGCTGTCACTAGTGTTACCTGGGTATTTAATACGCTGTCACTAGTGTTACCTGGGTATTTAATACACGCTGTCACTAGTGTTACCTGGGTATTTAATACACGCCGTCACTAGTGTTACCTGGTATTTAATACACGCTGTCACTAGTGTTACCTGGGTATTTAATACACGCTGTCACTAGTGTTACCTGGGTATTTAATACACCTGTCACTAGTGTTACCTGGGTATTTAATACACGCTGTCACTAGTGTTACCTGGGTATTTAATACACGCTGTCACTAGTGTTACCTGGGTATTTAATACACGCTGTCACTAGTGTTACCTGGGTATTTAATACACGCTGTCACTAGTGTTACCTGGGTATTTAATACACGCCGTCACTAGTGTTACCTGGGTATTTAATACACGCTGTCACTAGTGTTACCTGGGTATTTAATACACGCTGTCACTAGTGTTACCTGGGTATTTAATACACGCCGTCACTAGTGTTACCTGGGTATTTAATACACCGTCCTTACTGTATAACACCGTCACTAGTGTTACCTGGGTATTTAATACACGCCGTCACTAGTGTTACCTGGTATTTAATACACGCCGTCACTAGTGTTACCTGGGTATTTAATACACGCCGTCACTAGTGTTACCTGGGTATTTAATACACGCCGTCACTAGTGTTACCTGGGTATTTAATACACGCCGTCACTAGTGTTACCTGGGTATTTAATACACGCCGTCACTAGTGTTACCTGGGTATTTAATACACCCCGTCACTAGTGTTACCTGGGTATTTAATACACGCCGTCACTAGTGTTACCTGGGTATTTAATACACGCCGTCACTAGTGTTACCTGGGTATTTAATACACCCCGTCACTAGTGTTACCTGGGTATTTAATACACGCCGTCACTAGTGTTACCTGGGTATTTAATACACGCCGTCACGTCCTCTATCCTTAGTAACGTTATAAAACTAACTCAACTTGAAAATGAATATATCGGATCAACCAGGTTGTGATGGATGTGTTGGTCAGCGGTCCACCAGGAGCAACAGCCTGGTTGACCAGGCAAGCATCCGGACTCGGGGAGTAGAAAAAAACTCAAAACTCATCAAAGGTATAAAGGTATGAGTAATTTAACACGTAGAAGAAATTGCTCTCTATCTCTCTACAACTTTATTTATTGGATAATTTTTTGCTTAACTCTTAAATTATTTTTTACTAAGGTAGATCTTGACATGATCAGTTAACCAAGGTCTTGACATGATGAGGTAACCAAGGTCTTGACGTGATCAGTTAACCAAGGTCTTGACATGATGAGGTAACCAAGGCCTTGACATGATCAGTTAACCAAGATCTTTACATGATGAGGTAACCAAGGTCTTGATATGATCAGTTAACCAAGGTCTTGATATGATCAGTTAACTAAGGTCTTGACACGATCAGTTAACCAAGGTCTTGACATGATGAGGTAACCAAGGTCTTAATATGATCAGTTAACCAAGGTCTTGAGATTATCAGTTAACCAAGGTCTTGACATGATCAGTTAACCAAGGTCTTGACATGATGAGGTAACCAAGGTCTTAATATGATCAGTTAACCAAGGTCTTGAGATTATCAGTTAACCAAGGTCTTGACATGATCAGTTAACCAAGGTCTTAATATGATCAGTTAACCAAGGTCTTGAGATTATCAGTTAGCCAAGGTCTTGACATGATCAGTTAGCCAAGGTCTTGACATGATCAGTTAAGCAAGGTCTTGACATTATGAGGTAACCAAGGCCTTGACATGATCAGGTAACCAAGGTCTTGACATGATCAGTTAACCAAGGTCTTGACATGATGAGGTAACCAAGGTCTTAATATGATCAGTTAACCAAGGTCTTGAGATTATCAGTTAACCAAGGTCTTGACATGATCAGGTAACCAAGTTCTTAATATGATCAGTTAACCAAGGTCTTGAGATTATCAGTTAACCAAGGTCTTGACATGATCAGTTAACCAAGGTCTTGACATGATCAGTTAAGCAAGGTCTTGACATTATGAGGTAACCAAGGCCTTGACATGATCAGGTAACCAAGGTCTTGACATGTTCAGGTAACCAAGGTCTTGACATGTTCAGGTAACCAAGGTCTTGACATGTTCAGGTAACCAAGGTCTTGACATGATCAGTTAACCAAGGTCTTGACATGATCAAGTAACCAAGGCCTTCTCATGACTAGGTAACCAAGGCCTTCTCATGACTAGGTAACCAAGGTCTTGACATGATCAAGTAACCAAGGCCTTCTCATGACTAGGTAACCAAGGCCTTCTCATGACCAGGTAATCAAGGTCTTGACATGACCAGGTAACCAAGGTCTTGACATGATCAAGTAACCTGTCCTTCACTGTCTAATAGTGTTTGAAGTCTGTCCCTCTGTTAAGGTTACTACAAAATTATCTTCACTTTCCAATCTCCAGAACCTATGTCCATAGCTTGTAGTGTTGTTGTTTTTATGTCCATAGCTTGTAGTGTTGTTGTTTTTATGTCCATAGCTTGTAGTGTTGTTGTTTTTATGTCCATAGCTTGTAGTGTTGTTGTTTTTTATGTAATAAGCTATGGTTCACTGTCTAAGGTGACCATGCCTGTAAAATTTTATTCAGACGTTTGTGTTCTTATATAATTTTATTAATGAAGGAGGTATCCAGTGAATGAGATCCACTGAAACCTTATTGGTAACTATTTAGGAAATTATTGGCATTAAGATGCTTAACTTCTTGATAAAAACCCAGTACTTCTTTCCCCAGTGACTAGCACACTGGCCTGCTAGTTTTAGGACTAATGGTAGAATTGCCCACAAGTTCTTAGGTGAATGGACATAGATGCAGCTAATGTGACATTTTATTGTGGCAACGTTTCGCTCTTCAGGAGCTTTGTTAAGCCCTTACGGCCTGAGAAAGTTCCTGGAGGGAGAAACGTTGCCACAATAAAATGTCACATTAGTTGCGTCTGTGTCCATTTACCTAACAGTTTAGGATTGTCTCGTCATCTATTTAAGTCTTGCGTGTGGTGTTTTACACTCACCTTTACCTATTGACATCCAATCTACTTTATTTAAAATATTATCGACTCTTGACTTGACCTCATTAGACAGGGTACTGGAAGTGAAGGATAAATTGATCATGTGAGGTGTGGGCACTCCAGATTAGGAGGAACCATCTCTCACGAACTTGAATGTTGTCACATCCGAGGCTTTTAGCTGTGTTCAACTTTATTTCTTTTGTACAAATTAATAAGTTAGATCTGATAGCTGGATTTTTTAAGATGATTCTTTTATTACTGTAGTAGGTTTTCATACTATTTCAGTAGGTGTTGAAATTGATGGGGTGGTTCCATAAGATAAATTGAAACACTTTGTTGCCACGTTAGATGCTACGTGGCGTACCTCGTTATCAACATTTAAGCACTGTTAGAACGATCTAGTGATTTAGGAATACATTGCCGGGTCACCAGATGGAGAAGACCCGGGCCAGGACCCGTCCTGGCAGACCTATATTAATTCTTGCCAGAGCTTCCTAGGATTATTCCATCTTCAATTTTAAAACAATATTGTCTTGCCTTTTCCCAGATGACATGTTTCTTCATAATATTTCTTACTCTATGAAGTTCATTGGAGTGTTGCAACATTCTGCTGACTTGCCCTAACCTTGCCAGCTGTTATCTCAGAATTTGATGTTGTCTGGTGTCTCATAAGTTATCCAAGGTTCGCTTCTGTTTATCCTAAACTCTCTTATGGATGCATTGTGATTAGAGACAGTAGTGAAGACTGTTGTAGAAAGTAGTAGCTTATATATTAGTGTTGCTTTACTGCAACTTCTAGTTTATCTCGTTCTTATTGTCCTGTGTTGTCCTATCGGTCATGAATTTTTTTTTTGGGGCAGTTTTATGTTTTATGTTTCTATTTTGACTTCGTCGTCAGTCACTATATCAAGTAACTAAAACTCATAAATGGAAATTACTCCTGTCTTAGCTTTCTTTGCTAGAATCCCAACTTTTGACATTTTAGATACAAATAATTTAGCATTGACATGAATAAAGTGCAGAGATATTTTAACAATCACAGTTTTCATTAGTGCAAGGCTTCGATTGTTGCAGAAAAAGTGACACTCCGTTTATGGTGAGGACAACTAAATCACAACTGGGTTAAGGTGCACTTATTACAAAGTTGCGGGAAGCACCTTTACTGTGTATAAAAAATACATTATAAACACCCTTACACAGTTCACATATGCTGTTTTTCCTCGGACCATTATGACAAGGTAAATATAATGTTGCATTTTTTTGTGGTTGATGTGATGGTGTTTGCTTTGTTAATACAGTCTCTGTGGTCTCATGATTTATTAACCATGCATTGCAAAGTTAAAATGCTCACTACTGGCCACTAATTCATCATATTCATCTTTATGCACTGGGTACCCCCTCTCATGCACTCACCTTTCACATAAATCACAGATATCTGAGCTACTGCTAGCGTTTACCACATACCACAGGAACACTTAATATACCTTCTGCCTCCCCTTACGCTTCCTTCCAGCCATGGATCACTCTCAATATCACTACATAGCAGTCCAACAGTTGTCACAGTGCGCCACTGTTTTGTTTGTATGGAACTAAGGTGTTTTGACATTTTGGGGCGGTATAGAGTTGGTCTCAGTTGACAGCCTGGTGGCTGGTTGTGGGTCCTTGCCTGCTCAGGGTGTCAGTCAGTAAAGGTTCTCTGTACATTCTCTAGATCTGCAATTTCACCTGCCTTGAATGGGGATGTTAATGTACAGCAGTATTCTAGCCTAGAGAGAACAAGTGATTTAAAAAGGATCATCATTGGCTTAGCATCTCTTGTCTTGAATGTTCTCATTATCCATCCTATCAGTTTCCTCGCAGATGTAATAGTGGCCCAGATAGGGTTTTACCGTCATTTTTGTAGGATTGCGTGATCCTGTGGGTTAGAGCGTCATGTGTTTTCGCTCACCATGAGGCGGGCCAAAGCAGCATGGGTTCGAATCCTTGGCTAGTCGCAGTGTTGTTATTATATATATATATATATATATATATATATATATATATATATATATATATATATATATATATATATATATATATATATATATATATATATACACACACACACAATAACCACTGAAAAATAGGGAAATTCCAAGCGCATTCGTGATTTTTCACATTGTCAAACCTTGATAATATGAAAAATCATGAAATCGCTTGGAATTTCACTATTTTTTCACAGTGACTGTTTTGCATATTGTGATATCACCTGTTTACTGTGATCTTATTGCATATTTATTAATGCATCCACAGAACAAAGTGGTTTTAAGCCATTAACAATACTGCGACCAGCCGGGAATCAAAACCCGGACATTTAGCCCTGCTCCTGGGAACCTAGCTAACCTCCCGGCATGACCACCGTGCTACAACCATCAGACACCCAGTGATTACACTGGATCTGCCACTCCAGATGCGAGCACATTCGTGGCGACGGCTGCGGCGACGGCAGCGGCAGAAGCGGCGGCAGCAGCAGTAGCAGCAACAACAGCAATAATAATAATAATAATAATAATAATACATAGTAGTATTAGTCTCCGTGACGTGTAACTGGTGTGTGTGTGTGTTGGGAGTCAGGTCTCTGCTCTTGGTCCGCCTCTTAACCTTCTATCGACGAGCGTCATCAGTTCCTGGCCTCTTGGGTCGTGTTGTGCCCTAATCCCCCACCCCTAACACACCGCGAGTGCCCTACCCCCGACCTTCCGCTCCTGGCGGTCCCTACCAATCCTCCAGCTCCAGGAGTACCCTACGAACACCCCCCACCATCCCACACCTGGCGTGGCCTCCCCCTCACTCCTCACGCTCCTGACCTACTGCAGTGCTTATGCTCTTTCACCTCACGTGGTACCTATATACACCCTCTGTGTCGCTGTATTGTTTGTAACGGCTTGACAAAGCTCCCAGAGAGCGAAACGTTGCCACAATAAGACGTCACATTAGTTACACATGTGTCTTTTTACCTAACATATAGTCTGGAATTCTACCCTCCAGGTAGACACCGCTGACCCATCTTGCTCATACCATTTATTTACTGTGATAGAGGCAGACTGGATACACAGTTTGTACACAAATCCAAGTTAAGACCTACTTGTATAATTCGACTATTAACACAGTAGGTTCATATAGTGACGATGAAAAGAAATATGATGCGAAACTCTAAAAGAACAATATTAATCAGTGTTCAGCAATCACTAAATGAAATCAGGGTGGAGAATGCAGAACTGTTTGAGTCATGTAACTAATATACGTAATCATTAATCCCGTGGAATTGGACAGAAAAATATAAAACATGCTCACTCACGCAGCACTTGGACCGGGTTCGTGGAATTATTTATGAAGAAGTGAAAAATACCACTATCACGAGCACTCATTATCTTCTGGAGAAAGGTTTTAGATCTAGATGAAATAGCAGATACCATAAAGAGTGCAGTCATAGCTCCTCTGCATAAAGGAGACAGTAGAGCACTAGCCAAAAATTACAGACCAGTAGCCTTAACATCACACGTCATAAAAGTCTTTGAAAGGTGATGAGACGCGTAATTACGAACTTTATGGAAAAACATAAACTGCAAATACTAAACCAGCATGGATTTAGAGCGGGAAGCTCATGCTTGTTACAGCTACAAAACAATCATGACGAAATTACGGAGGCGTTGGTAGAAAACCAAACCAGATGTGACTGTATATGGATGTTTGCTGGGAGTTTATGACATGACATCATGGAGTGATTGTGCATAAAATTATTGATAGGTATAACATTAAAAATAAACAAATAGATTTTCTGCCAAAAGGAACACAATGAGTAGTAGCAAACAAACTAAAATCCAGCATCAGTGAAGTAAAAAAGCTCAGTACCCCAAGGCTCGTCCCTGGCTCCTTCACTGTTTCTCGTAGATGGAAAAGCTCCACACAGTTATGTATCACCATTTGCAGATGATACAAAAATAAGCATTAAAATCACCTCGGTAGAAGACACGATTTTTAAAAATATATAACAAGTGTTCCAGTGTGAGTGGAGACACATGATGTGCGCTGGTGGCAAGTTCCAACTGCTTATATATAGAAAGAATGAACTCAAAAGGAACACCTGTATACAAATCGCAAGATCTTCAAATGCAACGAAAGGGACACGTGAAGGGTGTGTTAATGTCAGCTGACTTATCTTTTAAAGAATACAATACGTGAAATGTCACGAAAATCAAGAAGATGACGGTTTGGAAAAAGAGAACATTCAAAACAAGGAATAATACCAGTAATAACACCATTAAATCGCTTGTGCTCTCTTAACCTGGATAGAATACTGTTTAGCGGTGACTGCTTCGTTGAGGGCAGGAGAGAGATCAGTGCTGGAACAGATTCAGAGATCATTTACAGCCCACATTAAGCACATAAAACATTTAAATTACTGGGAACGCCGGAGGAGATACATGATAATATATACGTGAAAAATATCTCAGGGCCTGGTCCCAAATCCGCACACTGCCATAACAACATACTGGAGTAAGAGATATGGGAGAAAATGTTAAATAAACCTAGTAAAATGCAGGGGCACCGTGGGCACAATGAAAGAACATTGTATCAACATCCGTGTATACCTGGGCCCAAACTATTTAACATCTTACCAGAAGATATAGGAAACACTATCTGGCCAAGTGTAGAAGTCTTTAAGGGGAAACTGGACAAGTACTTCCACCAAGTGCCAGATCAACCAGGCTGTGATGAATATGTGGGCCAGCGGGCGCCAGCAGCAACAGCCTGGTAGACCAGGCAAGAACCAGATAAGCCTGACCTAGGGCCGGGCTGCGGGAGAAGGGTGCCTCTCGAAACTCTTCAAGGGTATATCGGAAGTTACGCAGTGTTGTTTGTACTTTGTAGTGTTGGTAGTGTTGTGTGTAAGCAATTTGTGTGCGCAAGCGCGTCAAGTGGGTCGATCACAGCTAGTGTGGCTATGAACACTTGTACAACAACTGACACCCAGGGTGAGAAATGATATGGCTTATATTCTGCTGTCCGTGATAATGCTTGATATTTCTTGTACCTGGTAGTGGTGTGTGTGTACTCACCTAGTTGTGGTTGCAGGGGTCGAGTCATGGCTTCTGGCCCCGCCTTTTCACTGGCAGCTACTGGGTCACTCTCCCTGCGCCATGAGCTTTATCATACCTCTTCTTAAAGCTGTGTATGGAACCTGCCTCCACTACATCACTTCCCAAACTATTCCACTTCCCGACAACTCTGTGACTGAAGAAATACTTCCTAACATCCCTGTGATTCATCTGAGTCTTCAACTTCCAACTGTGTGTACTCCACCTAGTTGTACTCACCTAGTTGTACTCACCTAGTTGTACTCACCTAGTTGTACTCACCTAGTTGTGGTTGCAGGGGTCGATTCACAGCTCCTGGCCCCGCCTCTTCACTTGTCGCTACTAGGTCACTCTTCCTGCTCCATGAGCTTTATCATACCTCTTCTTAAAGCTACGTATGGATCCTGCCTCCACTATATCACTTCCCAGACTATTCCACTTCCGGACAACCAGTGGCTGGGAGAGAGGGGGAACATGTTAAGAGGCATGTAAGTTTCCCCGTCTTCTAATAATATGCTAATTTTTCCACTATAATCTACCTTGTCCATAATTACTATCGCATTTGCTTTGTTTCGTAAGGTGAAGTCCAGGATGTTGCCTTAATTCATGGATAACTTAACAAATCTTTGATGATAATTGTTAAGTTATACCATGAATTAAGGAAAGATCCTGGACTTCACCTTATGACTCAGACAAAGCAAATGCGATAGTAATTATGGACAAGGTAGATTATAGTAGAAAAGTGAACATGTTATTAGAAGGCGGGGGAACTTAGGTGCCTCTTAAGTATAACACTGAGTGTTGGTTCTATCGTAACCACTCATACTAACACTAGCAAAATTTACTTTCCTTCTGTTGATTCCGAGGAATGGGGGCATCGCCCCCTTGTCCTGGTCCCTGACCAGGGCTCCTGGTTGATAGTCTAATCAGTAAGCCTGTTGGTGCTAGCAGCACGCAGTCCAGCATAGACACCACTTTCTGGCTAATTAGGAATTAGCTTAAGAAACTTACCAAGTTTCCTTTTGAGAACTAATTCCGTTAATCTGTGAAGGGTGGTTGTTATAAGTCTCACTGCACTGTTTTGCACTGTGGGGGTTTTGCACTGTCTGCCCAGACTCTTGCTTTCATGAGGAGTAAATTCAGTGTGTAAATTTAGAGCCAGTCTCTACAGGTATAAATTGTAAATTGGGTATAGGGAAGTGAGGATTCTTTGTTACATCACTGAAGACATCGTCACCTGGTGGGTATAGGGAAGTGAGGATTCTTTGTTACATCACTGAAGACATCGTCACCTGGTGGGTATAGGGAAGTGAGGATTCTTTGTTACATCACTGAAGACATCGTCACCTGGTGGGTATAGGGAAGTCAGGATTCTTGTTACATCTGAAGATATCTCACCTGTGGGTAGGAAGTCAGGATTCTTTGTTACATCACTGAAGATATCGTCACCTGGTGGGTATAGGGAAGTCAGGATTCTTTGTTACATCACTGAAGACACTTGAACTGGCCGAGTTCAGACTGTATAACCTTTATAAAAGCGTAAGTACATGCTAGGGGGAAAATAATCATGCAGTCATTACCTTGTCACATATTTTACTCACTACACAAGACACACATTAGGAGAGACACATTATAGTGGATTAACACTTGAATCAATATGTACAGTTAAGTCATGGTAAAGCTCTACACGGAGAGAAACGTCGTCTCTTCAGAGGGAACCTGATAAGTTGCTCAAGTATTGTGGGAATGTTGTACCGTCTGCCGGAACCACCTTCTGTGTGCGTGTGTGTGCAGATTTGGGACCAATTCCTCTAGAATTTTCCAAGTGTACATGTATTATAATGTACACCTGGAAGGTCCTAGATTTGCACACACATCATTCCTTATAAAAGTGAGGGACTCAGCAAATGGTGCAGAATATCCTAGTGAAAAGCAGATATGGAATAAGTACACGAAGGGAAAACTCTTTAAGTGTGAAGGAACCGAGACTTTTCAACGCCGTCCCTTCGTACTTAAGTGTGATTACCAACAGTCTTCTGCTTGTCTTCGAGAAGGAACATGATAAGTTCAGGTCAGTTCGTGATCACCGAGCTGTTGTGTGTACATTGGGCTTCGTTCGGCTAGTACCAACAGCCTGGCTGATCAGGCCATCCACCGGGAGGCTTAGTCTGGAATAGGACCGCGGGGGCGTTGACCCTCGGACGAGACACTCTCCAGATAGATTCTAGGCAAGCCAGTTCTTGATCAAGTGGGCTGTGATGCCTTCGTTGGACAGTGTACACAACACCAGCAGCCTAATTCAGGGATGAGGAGCCTGCGGCCTTCTAGGGCATAAGTGTGGCTTTCTGAGTGAATGATTTTTCTTGAAGTTATATAATAATTAACTCTTTACAAAATAACCGACATTTTGCGGTATATCTAATCAAAATTTATTGAATGCGGCCTAACTAACTTTACCGCGGCCTTATTAGATTGCAACTAACTTTACCGCGGCCTTATTAGATTGCAACTAACTTTACCGCGGCCTTATTAGATTGCAACTAACTTTACCGCGGCCTTCCAACATGAAAAGGTTCCCACCCCTGGCCTAATTGGTCACACCCTTAACAAGGAGGCCTTGTCTTCGTTCAGGCAACGCCTCCCGGCTGGTCGTTACTAGGTCCACTCTTTTCTGGCTTCAAGAGACTTATCGTATCTCTTCTTTAAGCTATGTATGGATCCTGCCTCTACCACTTCACTCTCCAGATTGTTCCACTTCCCGACACTCTAAGGCTGAAGAAATATTTCGTAACATTCATATGACTCATCTGAGTTTTCAGGTTCCACTTGTGCCCTCTTGTTCCTATTTCCCAGCTCTGAAACTTTGTCCCTCTTGTTCTTATTTCCCAGCTCTGAAACTTTCTGTCCCTCTTGTTCCTATTTCCCAGCTCTGAAACTTTGTCCCTCTTGTTCCTATTTCCCAGCTCTGAAACTTTGTCCCTCTTGTTCCTATTTCCCAGCTCTGAAACTTTCTGTCCCTCTTGTTCCTATTTCCCAGCTCTGAAACTTTGTCCCTCTTGTTCCTATTTCCCAGCTCTGAAACTTTCTGTCCCTCTTGTTCCTATTTCCCAGCTCTGAAACTTTGTCCCTCTTGTTCCTATTTCCCAGCTCTGAAACTTTGTCCCTCTTGTTCCTATTTCCCAGCTCTGAAACTTTCTGTCCCTCTTGTTCCTATTTCCCAGCTCTGAAACTTTCTGTCCCTCTTGTTCCTATTTCCCAGCTCTGAAACTTTCTGTCCCTCTTGTTCCTATTTCCCAGCTCTGAAACTTTGTCCCTCTTGTTCCTATTTCCCAGCTCTGAAACTTTCTGTCCCTCTTGTTCCTATTTCTCAGCTCTGAAACTTTCTGTCCCTCTTGTTCCTATTTCTCAGCTCTGAAACTTTCTGTCCCTCTTGTTCCTATTTCTCAGCTCTGAAACTTTGTCCCTCTTGTTCCTATTTCCCAGCTCTGAAACTTTCTGTCCCTCTTGTTCCTATTTCTCAGCTCTGAAACTTTGTCCCTCTTGTTCCTATTTCCCAGCTCTGAAACTTTGTCCCTCTTGTTCCTATTTCTCAGCTCTGAAACTTCCTGTCCCTCTTGTTCCTATTTCTCAGCTCTGAAACTTTGTCCCTCTTGTTCCTATTTCCCAGCTCTGAAACTTTCTGTCCCTCTTGTTCCTATTTCCCAGCTCTGAAACTTTCTGTCCCTCTTGTTCCTATTTCTCAGCTCTGAAACTTTCTGTCCCTCTTGTTCCTATTTCCCAGCTCTGAAACTTTGTCCCTCTTGTTCCTATTTCCCAGCTCTGAAACTTTCTGTCCCTCTTGTTCCTATTTCTCAGCTCTGAAACTTTCTGTCCCTCTTGTTCCTATTTCTCAGCTCTGAAACTTTCTGTCCCTCTTGTTCCTATTTCCCAGCTCTGAAACTTTGTCCCTCTTGTTCCTATTTCCCAGCTCTGAAACTTTCTGTCCCTCTTGTTCCTATTTCCCAGCTCTGAAACTTTGTCCCTCTTGTTCCTATTTCCCAGCTCTGAAACTTTGTCCCTCTTGTTCCTATTTCCCAGCTCTGAAACTTTGTCCCTCTTGTTCCTATTTCCCAGCTCGGAAACTTTGTCCCTCTTGTTCCTATTTCTCAGCTCTGAAACTTTCTGTCCCTCTTGTTCCTATTTCTCAGCTCTGAAACTTTCTGTCCCTCTTGTTCCTATTTCTCAGCTCTGAAACTTTGTCCCTCTTGTTCCTATTTCTCAGCTCTGAAACTTTCTGTCCCTCTTGTTCCTATTTCCCAGCTCTGAAACTTTCTGTCCCTCTTGTTCCTATTTCTCAGCTCTGAAACTTTCTGTCCCTCTTGTTCCTATTTATCAGCTCTGAAACTTTCTGTCCCTCTTGTTCCTATTTCTCAGCTCTGAAACTTTCTGTCCCTCTTCACCTTGTCAATTCCTCCCAGTATTTTGTACGTCCTTATTATATGTTCTCTAGTCGTCCTGTCCTCCAGCGTCATCAGGTTGAGTTTCCTTAACCTCTCCTCATAGGACATACACCATACTCCGGGACTAGTTGCAAATCTCTGCACTTCTCCAGTTTGTTGACGTGTTTGACCAGGTGTAGGTTCCACACTGGTGCTACATACTCCAGTATGGTCCTGACGTACACGGTGTATAGTGTCGTGAATGACTCCTTAGATGTTGAAACGCTATTCTTAGATTTGCCAGGCGCCCATATGCTGCAGCTGTTATTTGGTTGATATGTGCCTCAGCCCTCAGGAGATGTGCTCGGTATGATACTTACCCCATGGTCCTTTTTCTTGAGCGAGTTTTTGCAGCCTTTCCAACTCCTCCCCCCTCCCCCGAGTCTGTACTCCGTCTGCGGTGTTCTTTGTCCTTCAGGCTTTGCACATGGTGGGGTTAAACTCCAAGAGTCATTTGTCAGGCCAGGCCTGGAGCCTGTCCGGATCCCTTTGTAGTCTTTCCTGGTCCTCGTCCGCTTGTATTCTCCTCATTAGTTTCACGTCCGCGACCAGGGACACCTCTGACTGTCCCTTCTGTCATGTCATTCACGTATACAAGAAACAGCACCGGCGTGTGTGTGTGTGTCCTTTGATGATGAGTTCCGAGAGTATGCGTACATGTGTGTGTGGGTGTGTGTGTGTGTACGTGTGTGTACTAACCTAGTTGTGGTTGCAGGGGTCGAGTCACAGCTCCTGGCCCCGCCTATTCGCTGGCCGCTACTAGGTCACTCTTCCCGCTCCATGAGCTTTATCATACCTCTTCTTAAAGCTATGTATGGATCCTGCTTCCACTACATTACTTCCCAGACTATTCCACTTCCTGACCACTCTGTGACTGAAGAAATACTTCCTAACATCCCTGTGATTCATCTGAGTCTTCAACTTCCAACTGTGTCCCCTTGTTGCTGTGTCCCATTCTGGAATATCCAATCTCTGTCCACCTTGTCGATTCCTCTCAGTATTTTGTATGTCGTTATCATATCATCCCTCTCTCTCCTGTCCTCCAGTGTCGTCAGGTCGATTTCTCTTAACCTCTCCTCGTAGGACATACCCCTTAGTTCCGGGACTAGTCTTGTTGCAAACCTTTGCACTTTCTCTAGTTTCCTTAATTGCTTGGCTAGGTGTGGGTTCCAAACTGGCGCTGCATACTCCAGTATGGGCCTAACGTACACAGTGTACAGGGTCCTGAACGATTCTTTATTAAGATGTCGGAATGCTGTTCTTAGGTTTGCTAGGCGCCCGTATGCGGCTGCTGTGTGTGTGTGTACTCACCTATTTGTGATTGCAGGGGTCGATACTCAGCTCCTGGCCCCGTGTGTGTAGCGTGTGAGGAGCTACATAGTGTGCATGTTACAGTATATTTACTCCCAGTATCGGCTTTCTGGATTAAGTCATTTGTCAGCTCTTGTTTATTGGTCTAAGTTGTGTTCACCTATTACCTTTCCTCCGTCCTCTTTCCTCTCCCCTCATTCCTTCTCCCTCACTTCCTTCCCCTTTCCTCTCCCCTTCCCTCATTCCTCCCTTTTTCTTACCCCCTCTATCCTTCACCTCCTTTCCCAGTCTCATTTCTTTCCCTTCTCTAATTCCTCCTTCCACTCCCTCTATGAGGCTAGTCATAGTTTAAATTGTGGCAGCCATAGCTTAAATTGTGGTAGCCATAGCTTAAATTGTGGTAGCCATAACTTAAATTGTGGTAGCTATAGCTTAAATTGTGGTAGCTATAACTTAAATTGTGGTAGCCATAACTTAAATTGTGGTAGCCATAACTTAAATTGTGGTAGCCATAACTTAAATTGTGGTAGCCATAACTTAAATTGTGGTAGCTATAGCTTAAATTGTGGTAGCCATAGCTTAAATTGTGGTAGCCATAACTTAAATTGTGGTAGCCATAACTTAAATTGTGGTAACCGTAACTTAAATGGGAATAGTCGTAACTTAAAGTTATGGCCAAATGTACACACTAGACAACTATTGTACACACGAGCCAACTATTGTACACATGAGACAACAGCTGTACACACGAGCCAAGTATTGTACCAAGTAGTGTACAGTTGTACATACACTCGAGATAATTGTTCAGGAGGCAGCCATTGTACACACAGGACAATCGTTGTGCACACAGTTGTACAGAGGCGTGCAGGAGCACTATGCTAGAGCAGTTCACAAGTGTTAAATGCTTCCACTTTCTGACTGGTGTGGAGGTTAGTTTCTTCTTGTAATCCCCAGTTAACACGGGTGTCAAGTGTGGTACCTGTGTTACACACCTTTGTTGGCGTGGGTATTGGAGGCAGAGGCTTACTGGCTGTTGGTGATGCCTCTGGTAATTGAAAAAGACACACACAATGCTTCGGCTCTGGGACCTTGGTCACGTTTGGAAGAACCAAGGTCCCAGGACCGAGACTTTTCGAATAAGATGTCCTAGTGTGATGAAAATGGTTTACAAACGACAAGTTGAAGAGAAACTTGTGCAGCATTTGGGTAACTTTACTGAGGAAACGTTTCGCCAGTCAGTGACTCACGCTTGGAATCTTTAGACGACGTTTCGGTCCCTGGACCAATATTAAGTCGTAACTGTGAGTTGATAAAAGTCCAGGGCGGATCTAAACGTTTCCTCTGCGTCGTGGAAGTTATTTGTGAATTTTTCTAACTACGATATTGTGAATTTTGTTCTTAATTGACTGTTCTCTCTTGCAGGTATGATGTGTAGCCTGTGTTGTTACAGCCAGGTGTGTACTCACCTGTAAGGTATGTGTATGTATGTGTATCCTGTGTGGTTGCAGCCAGGTGTGTACTCACCTGTAAGGTATGTGTATGTATGATGTGTAGCCGTTGTGGTTGCAGCCAGGTGTGTACTCACCTGTAAGGTATGTGTATGTATGTGTAGCCTGTGTGGTTGCAGCCAGGTGTGTGTACTCACCTGTAAGGTATGTGTATGTATGATGTGTAGCCGTTGTGGTTGCAGCCAGGGGTGTACTCACCTGTAAGGTATGTGTATGTATGTGTATCCTGTGTGGTTGCAGCCAGGTGTGTACTCACCTGTAAGGTATGTGTATGTATGATGTGTAGCCTGTGTGGTTGCAGCCAGGTGTGTACTCACCTGTAAGGTATGTGTATGTATGATGTGTATCCTGTGTGGTTGCAGCCAGGTGTGTACTCACCTGTAAGGTATGTGTATGTATGATGTGTAGCCTGTGTGGTTGCAGCCAGGGGTGTACTCACCTGTAAGGTATGTGTATGTATGTGTAGCCGTGTGGTTGCAGCCAGGTGTGTACTCACCTGTAAGGTATGTGTATGTGGATGTGTACCTGTGTGGTTGCAGCCAGGTGTGTACTCACCTGTAAGGTATGTGTATGTATGATGTGTAGCCTGTGTGGTTGCAGCTAGGTGTGTACTCACCTGTAAGGTATGTGTATGTAGGATGTGTAGCCGTTGTGGTTGCAGCCAGGTGTGTACTCACCTGTAAGGTATGTGTATGTATGTGTAGCCTGTGTGGTTGCAGCCAGGTGTGTGTACTCACCTGTAAGGTATGTGTATGTATGATGTGTAGCCGTTGTGGTTGCAGCCAGGGGTGTACTCACCTGTAAGGTATGTGTATGTATGTGTATCCTGTGTGGTTGCAGCCAGGTGTGTACTCACCTGTAAGGTATGTGTATGTATGATGTGTAGCCGTTGTGGTTGCAGCCAGGTGTGTACTCACCTGTAAGGTATGTGTATGTATGTGTATCCTGTGTGGTTGCAGCCAGGTGTGTACTCACCTGTAAGGTATGTGTATGTATGATGTGTAGCCTGTGTGGTTGCAGCCAGGTGTGTACTCACCTGTAAGGTATGTGTATGTATGATGTGTAGCCTGTGTGGTTGCAGCCAGGTGTGTACTCACCTGTAAGGTATGTGTAGCCTGTGTGGTTGCAGCCAGGTGTGTACTCACCTGTAAGGTATGTGTATGTATGATGTGTAGCCGTGTGGTTGCAGCCAGGTGTGTACTCACCTGTAAGGTATGTGTAGTGTTGCAGCCAGGTGTGTGACTCACCTGTAAGGTATGTGTATGTAGGATGTGTAGCCGTGTGGTTGCAGCCAGGTGTGTACTCACCTGTAAGGTATGTGTATGTATGTGTAGCCTGTGTGGTTGCAGCCAGGTGTGTACTCACCTGTAAGGTATGTGTATGTATGATGTGTAGCCTGTGTGGTTGCAGACAGGTGTGTACTCACCTGTAAGGTATGTGTATGTATGATGTGTAGCCTGTGTGGTTGCAGCCAGGTGTGTACTCACCTGTAAGGTATGTGTATGTATGATGTGTAGCCGTTGTGGTTGCAGCCAGGTGTGTACTCACCTGTAAGGTATGTGTATGTATGTGTAGCCTGTGTGGTTGCAGCCAGGTGTGTACTCACCTGTAAGCTATGTGTATGTATGATGTGTAGCCTGTGTGGTTGCAGCTAGGTGTGTACTCACCTGTAAGGTATGTGTATGTATGATGTGTAGCCTGTGTGATTGCAGACAGGTGTGTACTCACCTGTAAGGTATGTGTATGTATGATGTGTAGCCTGTGTGGTTGCAGACAGGGGTGTACTCACCTGTAAGGTGTGTGTATGTATGATGTGTAGCCTGTGTGGTTGCAGACAGTGGTGTACTCACCTGTAAGGTATGTGTATGTATGATGTGTAGCCTGTGTGGTTGCAGACAGGTGTGTACTCACCTGTAAGGTATGTGTATGTATGATGTGTAGCCTGTGTGGTTGCAGCCAGGTGTGTACTCACCTGTAAGGTATGTGTATGTATGATGTGTAGCCTGTGTGGTTGCAGCCAGGGGTGTACTCACCTGTAAGGTATGTGTATGTATGATGTGTAGCCTGTGTTGTTGCAGACAGGGGTGTACTCACCTGTAAGGTATGTGTATGTATGATGTGTAGCCTGTGTGGTTGCAGCCAGGTGTGTACTCACCTGTAAGGTATGTGTATGTATGATGTGTAGCCTGTGTGATTGCAGACAGGGGTGTACTCACCTGTAAGGTATGTGTATGTATGATGTGTAGCCTGTGTGGTTGCAGCCGGGTGTGTACTCACCTGTAAGGTATGTGTATGTATGATGTGTAGCCTGTGTGGTTGCAGCCAGGTGTGTACTCACCTGTAAGGTATGTGTATGTATGATGTGTAGCCTGTGTGGTTGCAGACAGGGGTGTACTCACCTGTAAGGTATGTGTATATCTGAGGTCAATGTGTGGTTGCAGACAGGGGTGTACTCACCTGTAAGGTATGTGTATGTATGATGTGTAGCCTGTGTGGTTGCAGACAGGGGTGTACTCACCTGTAAGGTATGTGTATGTATGATGTGTAGCCTGTGTGGTTGCAGCCAGGTGTGTACTCACCTGTAAGGTATGTGTATGTATGATGTGTAGCCTGTGTGGTTGCAGACTGGGGTGTAATCACCTGTAAGGTATGTGTATGTATGATGTGTAGTCTGTGTGGTTGCAGCCAGATGTGTACTCACCTGTAAGGTATGTGTATGTATGATGTGTAGCCTGTGTGGTTGCAGACAGGGGTGTACTCACCTTGGATCACATGCTGGAGTGAGAGATGGGACGTGGGAGGAATATTGGTGGTGTTTGGGAGATGGGGTGTAAGTCGGGTAGGAGGTGAGGTGTAAGTCGGGTAGGATGGAGGATTTATTATTGATGCTGAGTAAATCACGTTAGTGTGAAGTGCTGAAGGGAGGGGACGTTTGTGCGAGGCATGAATACCGTAAGTAGTAAGTTGACCGCTGCACCTCACCCGGCGACGTCCAGCGGGTGACCCCACGTGCAGACCAATGTGACCTGACCATTTTCGTGTGGATGAAAGGGTGTGTTTGAGTACATGTACGTGAAGTCAGGTAATGTTGACATAGGTTAGTCCTCTGGTTCCAACCCTTGATGCACTTTATACAACACAGGAAGCCATACCTGGAGTATACCTGGAGAGGGTTTCGGGGGTCAACGTCTCCGCGCCCGGTCTGTGACCAGACCTCATGTTGGATCAGGGCCTGATCAACCAGGCTGTTACTGCTGGCCGCACGTAAACCGACGTACAAACCACAGCCCGGCTGATCGGGTACTGACTTTAGGTGCCTGTCCAAAGCCTTCTTCTTGAAGACAGCCAGGGGTTTATTGGTAATTCTCCTTATGTATGCTGGGATGCAGTTGAACAGTCTTGGACCCCTGACACTTATTGTAATGTAGCAGCGCACAGCACATGTACTTAATTTATTTAAGCCAGGTTACCTAGTTGACTTGTGTGGTCACCTTCACTTTGGTAGGTTAATTATGATCTTGGTGCTGGAAGGGCCGGCGACTGCCTGGCGCCCACCTCTCATGCGGGGTCAAGATAGCACCAGGCAACACAAGCTTGTATGCTGAAGCAGCTGTTAATGGTGGTGATGACGGGGTGCAAGGTAACCTCAAGAAGATATTATAAAATAACATTTAGGGAAAAGCATGTGTAAACAAGGCTGGTCTTTTAGAGTTCAAATGTTGATTTTGCTGGGTAACGGGGCGCCCCTCTCTTTCCCCGCACCCCCTCAGCTCATCACTATCCCCTTACCCCCTCCCTCAATCATCCTGGCAGCTGGCGGTCTTGTTTGACTGGATACGGTGCGTCAGGGAAGTGTTCCGTCGTTATTTTTGTTGTTATTATTGCATACGTCAGATAAAATCACCCGACACGGTCATATGATAGCCCGTTCTGTAGTACCTCTGCCTCTGTGTCGGGGGACGAGGCAAGAAGCGACCGCTGGCGTGCGCTGCTGTAGACGGTGGTGTCTACAACACAGGTGCGAAACCCCTATGGCGGGGGCGCGGCAGAGCCAGCATTGGCTTGCTAGTAAGTGTGGCCTCGGCGTCTTCACATGTTCTACTAGTTCTTTGTATCATCCATGCTTTTTCTCTTGTCAGACCGCTTCACTTTAACACATGCATAGTGTTTACGAAATGTTGGCAAGCAGGCTGGTAGTCGGGCAAGCAGCCTGGTAGTCGGGCAGGCAGGCTGGTAGTCGGGCAAGCAGGCTGGTAGTCGCGCAAGCAGGCTGGTAGTCGGGCAAGCAGCCTGGTAGTCGGGCAAGCAGGCTGGTAGTCGGGCAGGCAGGCTGGTAGTCGGGCAAGCAGCCTGGTAGTCGGGCAGGCAGGCTGGTAGTCGGGCAAGCAGGCTGGTAGTCGGGCAGGCAGGCTGGTAGTCGGGCAGGCAGGCTGGTAGTCGGGCAAGCAGCCTGGTAGTCGGGCAGGCAGGCTGGTAGTCGGGCAAGCAGCCTGGTAGTCGGGCAAGCAGGCTGGTAGTCGGGCAAGCAGCCTGGTAGTCGGGCAAGCAGCCTGGTAGTCGGGCAGGCAGGCTGGTAGTCGGGCAAGCAGCCTGGTAGTCGGGCAAGCAGCCTGGTAGTCGGGCAGGCAGGCTGGTAGTCGGGCAGGCAGGCTGGTAGTCGGGCAAGCAGGCTGGTAGTCGGGCAGGCAGGCTGGTAGTCGCAAGCAGCCTGGTAGTCGGCAAGCAGCCTGGTAGTCGGGCAAGCAGCCTGGTAGTTGGGCAAGCAGCCTGGTAGTCGGGCAGGCAGCTGGTAGTCGGGCAGGCAGGCTGGTAGTCGGCAAGCAGCCTGGTAGTCGGGCAAGCAGCCTGGTAGTCGGGCAGGCAGGCTGGTAGTCGGGCAGGCAGGCTGGTAGTCGGGCAAGCAGGCTGGTAGTCGGGCAGGCAGGCTGGTAGTCGGGCAGGCAGGCTGGTAGTCGGGCAGGCAGGCTGGTAGTCGGGCAAGCAGCCTGGTAGTCGGGCAGGCAGGCTGGTAGTCGGGCAAGCAGCCTGGTAGTCGGGCAAGCAGGCTGGTAGTCGGGCAAGCAGCCTGGTAGTCGGGCAAGCAGCCTGGTAGTCGGGCAAGCAGGCTGGTAGTCGGGCAGGCAGGCTGGTAGTCGGGCAAGCAGCCTGGTAGTCGGGCAGCAGCCTGGTAGTCGGCAGGCAGGCTGGTAGTCGGGCAGGCAGGCTGGTAGTCGGGCAAGCAGGCTGGTAGTCGGGCAGGCAGCCTGGTAGTCGGGCAAGCAGCCTGGTAGTCGGGCAAGCAGCCTGGTAGTCGGGCAAGCAGCCTGGTAGTTGGGCAAGCAGCCTGGTAGTCGGGCAGGCAGCCTGGTAGTCGGGCAGGCAGGCTGGTAGTCGGGCAAGCAGCCTGGTAGTCGGGCAAGCAGCCTGGTAGTCGGGCAGGCAGGCTGGTAGTCGGGCAGGCAGGCTGGTAGTCGGGCAAGCAGGCTGGTAGTCGGGCAGGCAGGCTGGTAGTCGGGCAGGCAGGCTGGTAGTCGGGCAGGCAGCCTGGTAGTCGGGCAAGCAGGCTGGTAGTCGGGCAAGCAGGCTGGTAGTCGGGCAAACAGGCTGGTAGTCGGGCAGGCAGGATGGTAGTCGGGCAAGAAGGCTGGTAGTCGGGCAAGCAGCCTGGTAGTCGGGCAGGCAGCCTGGTAGTCGGGCAGGTAGGCTGGTAGTCGGGCAAGCAGGCTGGTAGTCGGGCAGGCAGGCTGGTAGTCGGGCAGGCAGCCTGGTAGTCGGGCAAAGCAGGCTGGTAGTCGGGCAAGCAGGCTGGTAGTCGGTCAGGCAGGCTGGTAGTCGGGCAGGCAGGCTGGTAGTCGGGCAAGCAGGCTGGTAGTCGGGCAGGCAGGTTGGTACGCAGGCAAGTAATAAGTGGAAGGAAGCAGTGTAAACCTTGTAAGAGTCCGAGACTTTTTAAAGAGTAGCAAACGTGGCTGGCAAACATAGTGGAGAGGGGCAGGGAAAGGTATAATCGCACACCTCCACAAATATCACAACCGTCGCCGGCCACATCGCTGCCTTTACAACGACACAAACTGAATTACTTCATCCACATAGCTACCAACGAGTTCAATTTCTTTAGCAAAATTTGAGCTTGGACCTGTTCATTTATTACTCCTGTATAGCTGTTGGTGATGCTACGACAGGTATAGCAGGTTCTTGACTGTTGCTGATGCTGACAGCGGCACTGGCTGACAACAGGTATAGCTGGTTCTTGACTGTTGCTGATGCTACGACGGTAGCTGTTCTGACTGTTGCTGATACCGACAGGTATAGCGGTTCTGACTGTTGCTGATGCTACGACAGGTATAGCTGGTTCTTGACTGTTGCTGATACTACGACAGGTATAGCTGGTTCTTGACTGTTGCTGATGCTACGACAGGTATAGCTGGTTCTTGACTGTTGCTGATGCTACGACAGGTATAGCTGGTTCTTGACTGTTGCTGATGCTACGACAGGTATAGCTGGTTCTTGACTGTTGCTGATGCTACGACAGGTATAGCTGGTTCTTGACTGTTGCTGATCTACGACAGGTATAGCTGGTTCTTGACTGTTGCTGATGCTACGACAGGTATAGCTGGTTCTTGACTGTTGCTGATGCTACGACAGGTATAGCAGGTTCTTGACTGTTGCTGATGCTACGACAGGTATAGCTGGTTCTTGACTGTTGCTGATGCTACGACAGGTATAGCTGGTTCTTGACTGTTGCTGATGCTACGACAGGTATAGCTGGTTCTTGACTGTTGCTGATGCTACGACAGGTATAGCTGGTTCTTGACTGTTGCTGATGCTACGACAGGTATAGCTGGTTCTTGACTGTTGCTGATGCTACGACAGGTATAGCTGGTTCTTGACTGTTGCTGATGCTACGACAGGTATAGCTGGTTCTTGACTGTTGCTGATGCTACGACAGGTATAGCTGGTTCTTGACTGTTGCTGATGCTACGACAGGTATAGCTGGTTCTTGACTGTTGCTGATGCTACGACAGGTATAGCTGGTTCTTGACTGTTGCTGATGCTACGACAGGTATAGCTGGTTCTTGACTGTTGCTGATGCTACGACAGGTATAGCTGGTTCTTGACTGTTGCTGATGCTACGACAGGTATAGCTGGTTCTTGACTGTTGCTGATGCTACGACAGGTATAGCTGGTTCTTGACTGTTGCTGATGCTACGACAGGTATAGCTGGTTCTTGACTGTTGCTGATGCTACGACAGGTATAGCTGGTTCTTGACTGTTGCTGATGCTACGACAGGTATAGCTGGTTCTTGACTGTTGCTGATGCTACGACAGGTATAGCTGGTTCTTGACTGTTGCTGATGCTACGACAGGTATAGCTGGTTCTTGACTGTTGCTGATGCTACGACAGGTATAGCTGGTTCTTGACTGTTGCATGCAGGTATGCTGGTTCTTGACGTGCTGATGCTACGACAGGTATAGCTGGTTCTTGACTGTTGCTGATGCTACGACAGGTATAGCTGGTTCTTGACTGTTGCTGATGCTACGACAGGTATAGCTGGTTCTTGACTGTTGCTGATGCTACGACAGGTATAGCTGGTTCTTGACTGTTGCTGATGCTACGACAGGTATAGCTGGTTCTTGACTGTTGCTGATGCTACGACAGGTATAGCTGGTTCTTGACTGTTGCTGATGCTACGACAGGTATAGCTGGTTCTTGACTGTTGCTGATGCTACGACAGGTATAGCTGGTTCTTGACTGTTGCTGATGCTACGACAGGTATAGCTGGTTCTTGACTGTTGCTGATGCTACGACAGGTATAGCTGGTTCTTGACTGTTGCTGATGCTACGACAGGTATAGCTGGTTCTTGACTGTTGCTGATGCTACGACAGGTATAGCGGTTCTTGACTGTTGCTGATGCTACGACAGGTATAGCTGGTTCTTGACTGTTGCTGATGCTACGACAGGTATAGCTGGTTCTTGATTGTTGCTGATGCTACGACAGGTTAGCTGGTTCTTGACTGTTGCTGATGCTACGACAGGTGATAGCGGTTCTTGACTGTTGCTGATGCTACGACAGGTATAACTGGTTCTTGACTGTTGCTGATGCTACGATAGGTATAGCTGGTTCTTGACTGTTGCTGATGCTACGACAGGTATAGCAGGTTCTTGACTGTTGCTCATGCTACGACAGGTATAGCTGGTTCTTGACTGTTGCTCATGCTACGACAGGTATAGCTGGTTCTTGACTGTTGCTCATGCTACGACAGGTATAGCTGGTTCTTGACTGTTGCTGATGCTACGACAGGTATAGCTGGTTCTTGACTGTTGCTGATGCTACGACAGGTATAACTGGTTCTTGACTGTTGCTGATGCTACGATAGGTATAGCTGGTTCTTGACTGTTGCTGATGCTACGACAGGTATAGCAGGTTCTTGACTGTTGCTCATGCTACGACAGGTATAGCTGGTTCTTGACTGTTGCTGATGCTACGACATGTATAGCAGGTTCTTGACTGTTGCTCATGCTACGACAGGTATAGCAGGTTCTTGACTGTTGCTCATGCTACGACAGGTATAGCTGGTTCTTGACTGTTGCTGATACTACGACAGGTATAGCTGGTTCTTGACTGTTGCTCATGCTACGACAGGTATAGCTGGTTCTTGACTTGCTGATACTACGACAGGTATAGCTGGTTCTTGACTGTTGCTCATGCTACGACAGGTATAGCTGGTTCTTGACTGTTGCTGATGCTACGACAGGTATAGCAGGTTCTTGACTGTTGCTCATGCTACGACAGGTATAGCTGGTTCTTGACTGTTGCTGATGCTACGACAGGTATAGCAGGTTCTTGACTGTTGCTGATGCTACGACAGGTATAGCAGGTTCTTGACTGTTGCTGATGCTACGACAGGTATAGCAGGTTCTTGACTGTTGCTGATGCTACGACAGGTGTAGCTGGTTCTTGACTGTTGCTGATGCTACGACAGGTATAGCTGGTTCTTGACTGTTGCTGATGCTACGACAGGTATAGCAGGTTCTTGACTGTTGCTGATGCTACGACAGGTATAGCAGGTTCTTGACTGTTGCTGATGCTACGACAGGTATAGCAGGTTCTTGACTGTTGCTGATGCTACGACAGGTATAGCAGGTTCTTGACTGTTGCTGATGCTACGACAGGTATAGCAGGTTCTTGACTGTTGCTGATGCTACGACAGGTATAGCAGGTTCTTGACTGTTGCTGATGCTACGACAGGTATAGCAGGTTCTTGACTGTTGCTGATGCTACGACAGGTATAGCAGGTTCTTGACTGTTGCTGATGCTACGACAGGTGTAGCTGGTTCCTTGACTTACTAATGTAGTTGGTTCCTTGATTTGTTTAAATAATTTTGAAGACCGAGAAGTTGATAAATGAGACACTTATACAACATTGGGTATTTTATTCTGGAAACGTTTCGCCAACCAGTGACTTCTTCAGTGCAATACGAAGAACGGTGGAAGATGAGGAGGAGCTTGAGGTAATCAGTCCCTCATCCTGGAGTCGGTGTGTTCAGTCCATCAGTCTTGATAAATGATTGATGGACTTAGCACATTGACTCCAGAATGAGGGACTGATTACCTCCAACTCCTCATCTTCCACCGTTTTCTGTATTGGACTGAAGAAGTCACTGGTTGTCGAAACGTTTCCAGAATAAAGATACCCCAATGTTGAACAAGTGTCTCATTTGATTGTTTCTGGTACAAGCAGTTCCTTGACTGTTCTGGTACAAGCAGTTCCTTGACTGTTCTGGTACAAGCAGTTCCTTGACTGTTCTGGTGTGGTTAGTTCCCTGACCGTTCCACTTGTTGCTAATTCATTCACTTCAAATACGTCATTCAGGATGTATTTGATAATCAGCTGGTGTAAGTGTTGCAGAGTTGTGTTGCCTCGCTGGTGTAAGTGTTGGTGTTGCAGAGTTGTGTTGCCTCGCCTCCGGTACTAGGCTTGTTGCAAACCTCAAGTTTCTCCACATGTATGACCAGGTGTGTGCTCCACGCTGGCGCTGCATACTCTTTAATTTGCAGTACCTGTGTCATATCTGTAACTGGTTTCGAAAGTTGTTCGATTCTTTCAGCATGGTATGTGGCCAGACGCCTTGAGGCCACCTGATCAACCAAGTTGTTATTACCTGCATCTCGTAGGCCCCTCCAATACCCCACAGCCCTCACAATCTGGTTGATCCGTCATCTCTGCGGAGATTTGTTACGAAGGCATTTATCTGCTAGTACACCCTGCAAGGGTGCCTTGATGCTGGCGAAGGGCTCTTGGTCGAAGGAAGTGGAGCTACCCTCCATTTACTCGGACCAGATTTATTTACTTCATTCCCCAGGTGCTGCATGACCGCTATGGGTTTAGCGCTACTCAATAATTACTATAACAATCTCTGCTGGTAGTACACTGCAAGAGGACTGCGTCTGCTGTTGACAGCAGACGCAGTTCACTGCTCTCAGCATCACTGATTGTACTTACGGCGGCGCCTCTGCTTTTCACTTGCTTATCCCACTCCAGTAAGTGGGTATTTTTCTTGTACACATTATGGTTACCTGGTTCCATGTAGATAGTGGGATTTCTCTCCCTCCCTCCCTTCCTCTCTCTCTCTCTCTCTCTCTCTCTCTCTCTCTCTCTCTCTCTCTCTCTCTCTCTCTCTCTCTCTCTCTCTCTCTCTCTCTCTCTCTCTCTCTCTCTCTCTCTCTCTCTCTCTCTCTCTCTCTCTCTCTCTCTCTCTCTCTCTTCTCTCTCTCTCTCTCTCTCTCTCTCCCCTTTCTAGAAGGGGCATTCTAAGTGTGTGGAGGCGGTCTCAGTAATTCAGATGTTTTCTCTAGAATATGTCAAAGTAAATGTTGTGTGGCTTCTAGCTGAGGTAACTCAGCTGCCTGGGAAGGATGACGACGCTACAATCCTAAAGGATTCTTTATTAAAAGTTCCTGAAGGCAATTTTAAGACTCGTTAACCTCGCTTGTGCTGCTGCCGATGATATGTGGTTAGTGTGCACCTAGAGCGAAATTTTAGGTGTGATGTTAGC
The DNA here is from genome assembly GCA_009830355.1 of Cherax destructor. Taxonomy (NCBI): domain Eukaryota; kingdom Metazoa; phylum Arthropoda; class Malacostraca; order Decapoda; family Parastacidae; genus Cherax; species Cherax destructor. The sequence continues at coordinate 218,147 of WNWK01001773.1, read as the reverse complement.
ATATGCTGAGAGATGGCAGTTCCCAAGTGATAGTGACTCCAGCTCTGCTGGAACGAAACCTTTGAAGCTTCCGTAGCTGATAAACCCTTTATGAAATAGTGGAAGATCTCACGCTCGAGGAGCACAACAATGTCATTATCGCAACTGCAAGGGAAATAATAAGTTGGATAACTAGAACTTTTAAAACAACAAATGCCAAGCAGTGATAAGCTGAATAACTAGAACTTTTAAAACAACAAATGCCAAGCAGTGATAAGCTGGATAACTAGCACTTTTAAAACAACATCTGCCAAGCAGTGATAAGCTGGATAACTAGCACTTTTAAAACAACAACTGCCAAGCAGTGATAAGCTGGATAACTAGAACTTTTAAAACAACAACTGCCAAGCAGTTATAAGCTGGATAACTAGCACTTTTAAAACAACAAATGCCAAGCAGTGATAAGCTGAATAACTAGAACTTTTAAAACAACAAATGCCAAGCAGTGATAAGCTGAATAACTAGAACTTTTAAAACAACAAATGCCAAGCAGTGATAAGCTGAATAACTAGAACTTTTAAAACAACAAATGCCAAGCAGTGATAAGCTGGATAACTAGCACTTTTAAAACAACAACTGCCAAGCAGTGATAAGCTGGATAACTAGCACTTTTAAAACAACAACTGCCAAGCAGTGATAAGCTGGATAACTAGAACTTTTAAAACAACAACTGCCAAGCAGTGATAAGCTGGATAACTAGCACTTTTAAAACAACTGCCAAGCAGTGATAAGCTGGATAACTAGAACTTTTAAAACAACAACTGCCAAGCAGTGATAAGCTGGATAACTAGCACTTTTAAAACAACAACTGCCAAGCAGTTATAAGTTGGAAAACTAGCACTTTTAAAACAACAAATGCCAAGCAGTGATAAGCTGAATAACTAGAACTTTTAAAACAACAAATGCCAAGCAGTGATAAGCTGAATAACTAGAACCTTTAAAACAACAAATGCCAAGCAGTGATAAGCTGAATAACTAGAACTTTTAAAACAACAAATGCCAAGCAGTGATAAGCTGGATAACTAGAACTTTCATAAAAGATATGCCAAGCCAATGATGATGCTCTTCAACTCACCTGTTGTTTCTCACTGCTGGAGTATTGGTGTGTACTAACGGCCACCTTCAAGACAGGCGCAGTTACTGAGCTGGAAAATGTCCAGACAATATTCATAATTCATTTAAACTCAGTCATGCACCCAACTTAGTGGGAGCGCTTGAAGTACCTTGAGCTGTACTCCTTAGAACTTAAGCAAGGAATATACATCATAATCTACACCTGGAAGATTCTGGAGAGATTGGTCCCAAACCTGTAAATCGAAATCACTAGTTACGAAGCAGGGGAGTGGTGAGTATACACAGAGATCTCAATAAGTGTTAAGGGACCACGACTCTTCAACTCCCTTCATGCATAAGGGGGATTACGACAGACCCCTATCTGTCTTGAAGAGGAAACTCGACAGATTACTCAAATCAGGTTCTGATCAGCCTGGCTGTGGTGCACACATTGGGCTACAACCGGCGAGCACTAACAGCCAGCAACCAGGAGGCCTGGTCTGGGACCTGGCCGCAGGAGCAGTGACCTCCTGAAGCGACTGCATGTGACCTAAAGATATTGCCCAGTTTAAGGGGCACGTAATAACATGTTTAAGGGGCACGTAATAACATGTTCATTTTTGCTCTATAATCTACCTTGTCCATAATTACTATCGCATTTGTGTTGTGTGTTTCGTAAGGTGAAGTCCAGGATCTTTCCTTAATTCATGGTATAACTTGTGAGCTTTGCTCACACCTCTGCAACCTTTGCTCACACCTCTACAGCAACAATTGTCCTCAAAGATTTGTTAAGTTATACCATGAATTAAGGAAAGATCTTGGACTTCACCTTACGAAGCAGACAAAGCAAATGCAATAGTAATTATGGACAAGGTAGATTATAGTGGAAAAATGAATGTTACACTGGTCAACAATTTTTAAAAAGTTGTATGCGTCTTAAATGAGATTAGTTAATTCATATGTCCTGAATCCAAATATCACCTTGAAAAATGCTTATTGGCTGTAAGTTTAAAGATACGAGACATGTAATATTTGATTACTTTATTATATTTTAAACTAATCCGTACCTACTCGCTGCCTTTTTGCTTGACGCTTGTAGTGGGCTGAAGAATCATCTCTTGCCAATGTCCAGCAATAGTCTGCAAGCATTCTGGTGTTTGGATTTTAAGCGACATGTTACATCCCATGTTCTTGTAAGCCTTGGTGAGGTTTTCCACCAATTCTTCATAGTTGCCTTCCCTTCTGTTTCTGAGAAATACCTTCTCTACTAACTTGAATGCTTCTCAAGCAGCTTTCTCCTCCCCATGAAGGTCTGATTCAAAGTCACCATCTTTAAGCTCTCGAATCTGAGGACCATTGAAGACTCCCTCTCCTATCTTAGCGTCGCTCAGTGAGGGAAATTTTGATGTTAAATACTTGAATCCCTGACCGGATTTGTCTTCTGATAATTATTAAACTTACTTTGTATGATCCCATCCTACGTGATGGAATATTACAGGGAAATATAAATAATACAGTTAACTTTTGTTCCCATTGTGTAACTCCCATATAGAATAGGACAGTAGCACACTGCTGATGTATCCAATTTTGTTTAAAAAAAAAAAGACGAGGTGAGGGGAGGGGGTGATGGTCACTCGTAGATCATTCTTCCCCTGTGTGGTATTTATAGTTTCTCGCTTTCTAGACTGGACCAGTATCTCTTGCAAGTGCCCGATAAGCCGGCTTCTAATACCTTTATGGGCCTCTGGGTCACTAGCAAAAACAGCCTGGTTGACTAGGCGGTGAGCTTGAGACCCCGGGCTTCAGTCCTTCACTGGCTACAAGGCTAGTAGACCTCTGGAAAGCAGTCACAGTTATGCCCTCCCTAATTTGCATTATCTTGTATCTTACGGAATATTTATAGTTTGTAATTCCCCATCTGTGCTCCCTCTCTCCCCTCCTTGATTTGCATGAGTGTGTGTGAGGGGATCAGCAGCCAGCAGCAGTACTGAAGTAATGAACACACTCAAGTCTGGTTATTACATACGTGAGCCTCGTCATCCCCTCCACTTCACTGTGCTCACTCATGGATCCTCAGTAATCAACATCCCTTTCCTGGGAACCCTGACGAGAGACCTCATGATCAGGGAGATCCCTGGAGCCCTGACGAACATGTACACGGTTGCTTGTCCTTGTACAAACGTACAGCCTGCTAAAGTGTAACGAATTAACTCTGATAAATATGAAAATGAAGATTATTATTATTAGCAGTATTTAAGGCAAAGCGCTGAGCTAGAAATTGTTTTAAAGTTACCTTTCAATCATCGCCCGACAATTATGACTAACTTTTGCTATTTTAAACGAGCGTCCAACAATTTACTTCCTCCTGGTTCAACACCGGACACCCTCAGTTTTGACAGTGTCTTCCTCGTATACGGTGTCCGGAATAGAAATTTGCTAAATGTTTTGTACTGTGGTGAGAGTGTTGGTGTTTCCTGTCTCACTAATATGTACGATAATAATTATATCTTACAGACTTGCATCTATATTCTGTATACATTTATGTTGACTATTTTGTGTATTGCTTAGTAGTTCCTCTTGCTGTAATATTTAATTTCCATTATAAGAGAGCTGGTGTAGACCCTGGCCTCGGTGACCATGATGACCAGAACCTTTATAAAATAACGATTATAGAGACAAAAAGTGGGGTTATGGTTGTTCAGACACCCAGGAACCATTAGCGTGTTACCACCCGCACTACCATCTAGCGGGCTGAGGCTGAACTTCACCTCCACTCTTCTCCTGATCAGGTGAGGTGATCTACCACCAGTATTTCTGTTCATTGTTACTGATTTACCTGGTTACCAGTAATGACATTGAAGTAGAATACCTCCCTTTGTCTTTCTTCAGTGTTATACATATTTAACTCTTATGTAACCAGTGTTGTTTCTTTATTATCAGTTGTGTTGCTGGTCTGGTCTTCCAGGGTAGACGGTAGTTAATTGCAGTTAGATCCCTGTCTACAGGACGTAGTGGCACATTACGACTCCTCACCTCTGAAATCTGAATTGTGGCGCTACGACCAAGTAGTGACAGCAATTCCAGAACATAGGACGACCCATGATAACCAACACCATGTCTTCATACCATCACAAGACCATCCTGGACATAAGACACCCTGTCCCAACATCCTACTGGAACCACAGTGGCCAATTTTTATTTTATATATTTTTAATTAAAATCCTTTGGAAAATTATCATTATTATCCATCGTTATTATTTTTCCATTGTTTCGTTCAGCGGAAGGCGTTTCCCTGACAACAATTATACAGACGTTTCGCTCACGTAAACGCTTCCTCATGTTAATAACTGTTGTACAGTATAATGTACGTATTTCAATGTAGTGAGAGATATTGGAAGACGTGACCTGGCGCTTCTGGGGTTACCAACTTCTTGAAACTGACCACTGGTCACAGTTTCATAATGATTCTTCATGAAACTGACCAGTGGTCACAGTTTCATAATGATTCTCCAACTAGATTTACTGGGCAGATTTGTGATGGTCACATCTGGAACCATTTCACAAGTGTTTATGGAGAACCCCTGACTCGACCAGCACCCAATGTTTATGTTTATGACAGTACTACCATGGTATATTGTGTATACACAAGTGCTGGAGGTAGGAAGTTCAGTATCTGCACTCTGAAAGATGGTCGGCGAAATTCGAAGGATAACTTAAGGATGCTTCCGGGGGTTGTGTCCATGTGGACAGGTACTAGACCACGCTCCTGGTGCTTTAAGGCCTGATCAACCAGGCTGTTATTGCTGGTTGTACATAGTCCAACGTACGAACCACAACCTATCTGATTAGGAACTTGTCCTGTCCCTGTTACAGACAGCCAGAGTGTTGTTGGTAATCCACCTTATGCACGGAGGTTACGGTGTCACTCGAATTGCGATATTCGAACACTTCTAGAAGACAGCTGTTGAATGAATGATGGTGAATGTGTTTCCTTCTTTGGGTCACTTTTCTTTAGTGAAAGAACGGCTGATGTGGTAAAAAAAAAGGAATTTCGTGCATAACACTACATAGTCACCCTACTTTCTGCATTCCCACGAAGTGCAATCTCTATGTTAATTCTTTCATTTGGTTATGCTCATGGTTCCCAGGCTTAGTGTCTGCAAACTGGTGTTAAAAACACAAGCATTAATTACACTTACTGTGTGCTGGAAGTTCATACTCTTTATTGCACGCAACTTTAACAAGGATTCAAGAGTGTTGTACAAAACGTAAACAACGATTCATAAGTGTTATACAATTTGAAGACGTTTCGCTCTTTAATTGTGATAACTTCAGATGTATCATCAATAAAGATGTCCTTACTAGCGGTGTGCGAAAATATCATTATCAGGTGAGTATTAGCTAATTTCGATGGTATCGGCCGAAAATTGAGTATCGATATCAGTATCGGCAAGTTTTGGCGTGGTCCTATCGCTAATTCTAAGTGACTCCAATTGTAGGCAGTTGTATACTTTCTTATTACCTTATCTTATTACCTTCTTATCTGTGTTGTTGGTGTTAATGGTTCCGGGGATCCTCGCCCCATGGACCCGCTCACTAACAAGGCCACTCCATCAATAACAACTGTTAGGGAACAAGGATACTACAAGGATACCTGAAGGACGTTTTGCAGGGGCCTGCGACCCGGCGGGGAGTATTATGGTGATACAGTGGTAGAGTACAGGCAGACTCCGCTTTACAGCGTTTCGCTAATGCGGCGGTTTCAATTATACCCATTCTTCGTTTATTCAAACTTCATACAATAAATATATAGTAATGTGTGTACTATATATGCATTTTCTTAGGCCTATCTCTAATGCTCACTTAATATATGATAGTGTAAACATGTTATGAGGCATTTATATGCATTTGAATTTGAACAAAAAAAAAGACTGTTTCACTTTACAGCGATGTTGCACAGCAGTCGCCCAGAACCTAACCTGCTGTATAAGCGGGGCCCTCCTGTATACCAACACTGTAAATATGTTTATGGCATTCTTATTGTGAAGACGTTTCGCTCACTAGGGACCTTGTCAATTCACGTAGAGAACAACAAGACATAGGAGTGGAAGTATGTAAGGTTAACCTGCCATCTTACATGTTTTACACGTTCATGAAACCCGGAAAAGAAAAGACTAGTACTCCAGGCAGTGGTAGAGTTTTCTTGGGTGGCTGCAGTACATTAGTTCATTACCTATCTGGTAACTTTGTTTTAGTGTGTCACTGTTATGCTATATTTAATAGTCTCGCCAAAAACCGGCATTTAAAACGTAAACCATTGACGATGTTTGGGTCCGTCTTGGATTATAGTCAAGTCACCGTCAATTACTGTCACCACTCACTTGTGACTTGACAATGGTCCATAACGGATCACAATGTGGATTGTTCCAGCAATGGTATTGTGACTTTGTATTCTTGGTGAGTACAGTTCATCTTGTGTTTCGTAATAGCACGTGGAAATGTTACAATAATTTATATATATATATATGCCACCAAGTGTTTTCCAAAGCTTTGAGCAGTGAGTGCGCCTCATTCATGTCAGTCCCACACTAACGTAAAAACTTGGCGCACTTTTAGGTATTCGTATTTATAATATTAATTTTCGGAAATCATTGAGTAATGCGGCCACCGAGTGTTAGCCCGGGAAATGAGGCCAATAATTATGTTAGAACGAAAAAGAAAATGAATTTTCAGATCTCTAACAACAGAACACAGATTAATAATAAAAGCAATTCAGTTTCAACATTTAATATAATAATAATAATAATAATAATAATAATAATTTTTTATTTCAAGTACATTTCACAACTTGTACATACGTAGCTGACATCAGTGACTTGCTATATGCAAAACCCCTTGTTATGCAGAGCATTTCGGGCAGCTAGGTTAATTTTGTCCTCCAGGATGCGACCCACACCAGTCGGCTAACACCCAGGTACCTACTTGCTGCTAGTTGAACCACCCATACCGGGGATCGAACCACAGACACTCAGTGTGTGAGCTGTGTTCCCTACCAACAGAGCCAGATGCAGTTGTGCGAGAGATTGTATAAAGTGCGTGGTGTGGTGTGTGATCACACAAGACTACCTTGATGACAGTACATTACTCAGTGATAACTTGACGTGTTCCATGATACAGCCGCTATAGCCGCGTGTGATTACCTTGTGATAACGTCTGTCGTTAGTGTGCGACGGGCGTGGGGAGTAGTGGTGGGGATTTTGAGCAAGGGGGAGGGGATGCTGAGTGGTGATTGGGGTGTTGACTAGTGGCTGGGGTGCAGGGTAGTGCTTGGGGTGGGGGTTAGGATGATGGGTGGAGTTTAGGACGTGGGCTGGAGGAGGGAGGCAAGCCCAGGAAAACGTTAGTGTTACTTGCAATACTGGGTGTCCATGTGGATAGTGTTCCTGCAACACTGGGTGTCCAGGTGGGGAGGGTGTTCCTGCAACACTGGGTGTCCAGGTGGGGAGGGTGTTCCTGCAACACTGGGTGTCCAGGTGGGGAGGGTGTTCCTGCAACACTGGGTGTCCAAATGGGGAGGGTGTTCCTGCAACACTGGGTGTCCAGGTGGGGATGCTGTTCCTGCAACACTGGGTGTCCAGGTGGGGAGGGTGTTCCTGCAACACTGAGTGTCCAGGTGGGGAGGGTGTTCCTGCAACACTGGGTGTCTAGGTGGGTAGAGTGTTTTTGCAACAGTGTGTCCAGGTGGGGGAGGGTGTTCCTGCAACACTGGGTGTCCAGGTGGGGAGGGTGTGCCTGCAACACTGGGTGTCTAGGTGGGTAGAGTGTTTTGCAACAGTGTGTCCAGATGGGGAGGGTGTTCCTGCAACACTGAATGTCCAGGTGGGGAGGGTGTTCCTGCAACACTGGGTGTCCAGATAGGGAGGGTGTTCCTGCAACACTGGGTGTCCAGGTGGGGAGGGTGTTCCTGCAACACTGGGTGTCCAGGTGGGGAGGGTGTTCCTGCAACACTGGGTGTCAAGGTGGGGAGGGTGTGCCTGCAACACTGGGTGTCTAGGTGGGTAGAGTGTTTTTGCAACAGTGTGTCCAGGTGGGGGAGGGTGTTCCTGCAACACTGGGTGTCCAGGTGGGGAGGGTGTGCCTGCAACACTGGGTGTCTAGGTGGGTAGAGTGTTTTTGCAACAGTGTGTCCAGATGGGGGAGGGTGTTCCTGCAACACTGAATGTCCAGGTGGGGAGGGTGTTCCTGCAACACTGGGTGTCCAGATAGGGAGGGTGTTCCTGCAACACTGGGTGTCCAGGTGGGGAGGGTGTTCCTGCAACACTGGGTGTCCAGGTGGGGAGGGTGTTCCTGCAACACTGGGTGTCAAGGTGGGGAGGGTGTGCCTGCAACACTGGGTGTCTAGGTGGGTAGAGTGTTTTTGCAACAGTGTGTCCAGGTGGGGGAGGGTGTTCCTGCAACACTGGGTGTCCAGGTGGGGAGGGTGTGCCTGCAACACTGGGTGTCTAGGTGGGTAGAGTGTTTTTGCAACAGTGTGTCCAGATGGGGAGGGTGTTCCTGCAACACTGAATGTTCAGGTGGGAGGGTGTTCCTGCAACACTGGGTGTCCAGATAGGGAGGGTGTTCCTGCAACACTGGGTGTCCAGGTGGGGAGGATGTTCCTGTAACACTGGGTGTCCAGGTGGGGAGGGTATTCCTGCAACACTGGGTGTCCAGGTGGGGAGGGTGTTCCTGCAATACTGTTTCCAGGTGGGGAGGGTGTTCCTGCAACACTGGGTGTCCAGATGGGGAGAGTGTTCCTGCAACACTGGGTGTCCAAATGGGGAGGGTGTTCCTGCAACACTGGGTGTCCAGGTGGGGAGGGTGTTCCTGCAATACTGTGTCCAGGTGGGGAGGGTTTTCCTGCAACACTGGGTGTCCAGGTGGGGAGGGTGTTCCTGCAATACTGTGTGCAGGTGGGGAGGGTGTTCCTGCAACAGTGGGTGTCCAGATGGGGAGGGTGTTCCTGCAACACTGAGTGTCCAAATGGGGAGGGTGTTCCTGAAACACTGGGTGTCCAGGTGGGGAGGGTGTTCTTGCAATACTGTGTCCAGGTGGGGAGGGTGTTCCTGCAACACTGGGTGTCCAGGTGGGGAGGGTGTTCCTGCAACACAGGGTGTCCAGGTTGGGAGGGTATTCCTGCAACACTGGGTGTCCAGGTTGGGAGGGTGTTCCTGCAACACTGGGTGTCCAGGTGGGGAGGGTGTTCCTGCAACACTGGGTGTCCAGGTTGGGAGGGTGTTCCTGCAACACTGGGTGTCCAGGTGGGGAGGGTGTTCCTGCAACACTGGGTGTCCAGGTGGGGAGGGTGTTCCTGCAACACTGGGTGTCCAGGTGGGGAGGGTGTTCCTGCAACACTGGGTGTCCAGATGGGGAGGGTGTTCCTGCAACACTGGGTGTCCAGGTGGGGAGGGTGTTCCTGCAACACTGGGTGTCCAGGTGGGGAGGGTGTTCCTGCAACACTGGGTGTCCAGGTGGGGAGGGTGTTCCTGCAACACTGGGTGTCCAGGTGGGGAGGGTGTTACTACACCGTAACAACACCTGCTCCTGTATAACATTCCTCTCCTGAAGGGGATAAATAGTGGTGGTGGTGGTTCATTTTTTTTGATCAAAAGACTTTAGAATACTTTTTCAACATAGAGGAAGATTTGGATCGTAATTGGATTGTGTAAGAACCAGTTTGCCAATTATACTAAAATATTTGGTATTGGTTTGTGTGCAAACTTTATAACATCGCGTCTATTCGACTTCAAACTTGTAATGCTGTTTTATCTATCTTAAATGAAGTTCCAGATTGGTTTTGGGATACATGGATCTAAATTTTCCCAATTTTAAATTACTTAAAAATAGGGGTTATTGGTTTGTGTGAGAATTTGTTTTTTAATTGGTTTCAAACTTTCATTGTGTAACATGTTAGAGCATAGTTCTGATTATTATTGTTGTGCTGTCTTGGTGCCAATTTGAATAAAAAAAAAGCGTGGTATTATTGCATTAGTATTTTGTAATGTCAGAGGCTGGGGTTATACGAGATGATGCCCTCTTTTTTGCATTTCATGTGACCCTAATTTAAATATGTTATTTTAGTGAGGTGTTTTCTGAGACTGTAAAATTTCTATTAAATCGTCTCCTTACTTTGCCTCAATGTTGATGGAAAGAGAAGCCTGGATTAATAGTTATGAACTGTCAGATCAGAGAAGTTGTGGTGGTTCTGTGTACCTAAGGCATGAAGGCATCAACAGTCTGGTTGATTAGTCAGTCAGCAATGAAGTGTGGCTGGGCTTCCAGAATACAGCTCTGGAAAGCAGTTCTAAGTATGAGCTGAACCTTATTAGTTTCTGGAAACGGTGCCTCATGAACGAGGCAGTGATGGCTGTGCTTCCTGGTTATGAGCTGCAAACACCATAACAATTTCAGCCTAGATCAAGCTGCCAGGGTGGAGAGAAAACTTAAAAACTGCCTTCATTTAAATTGCGCTTAATAGTTCACGTATGATAGATCGAACTTGACGTTTTGATAATGGTCCAAGACCTAAACATGATTTAGTTTTCTCTACAACATTGTGCCAGCTAAAATGTTGTGACTTGTTAATCCTTGTAAACAAGAGAACAACCCATCCTTGTTCCACCTGTGATACTCTGGTAACATACCATTACGAAGGAGGAGGAGAAGGTACAGTTGGAGAGGGAGAGACGTGCCCTGTGTAAGCAAGAGAGACTTACAAAACGTCGACCTCAAATTGAATACATCATACAGAGTCCAAGAGAGACAGAGGGAGCTAAAAGTCATACATGAAATTGAGAGAAATCCAAAATTCTTCTTCTCATATGCAAAATCCATGTCAAAAACATCCAGTTTGCAGAATTACAGGGAATAAGGATATGTTGAAGAGGAAGGAAACTAGCCACACATCTCTAGTGCATTCACTCCATGTGATGTTCATGTGGGCGTAGGAAGATGTTATAGTGGAATTTCTTGTTCATCCTGGCTGTGGTGCTAACGTTTGACTGCGTTCTGCTAGCACCCAGTCAAACGGTCTGGGACCGTTCCGTAGGAACGGTGACAACCCTTCCCTCTCCCGGAATCGACAACGAGTAGGGGCGGTGGGAGGGGGGTGGAGCATTATCCTGCCAGATGCTAATATTAATAGCTGTCAAAGGTGCCAAGTGAAGACATCACTCAAGATTACTTTTATGTCGATCACAAAATTGGTGAAGCTCCATGCAGGTCCTTCCTCAGCACCTGCGTGGGGCAACAACGTCTTCCCTGAGAAGTATTGATTCTCTCTTAATGGTTCGTGAAGATTGTTGTGTAGCTCTTGTCGCTTATTGTGTGGTCATGAGTGTTTGGTGTGCGGGGTAGATGTGGCTGTGTAGGTGGATATTGTGTAGACCTGAGTATTGGGTGTGTAGGGTTGGATGAGGTGTGCATGTGAACCTGAATGATAATTGGGTGGTATGCTGGTGTTGGACTTGGCTATGCCTCTTAAGTTTAGTTGAACAGTCTTACAGCATTAGTTTCAAGTACTTTCACACGTCTCCGTACATCATCAGGAGCTGTGCAGTGCAGAGTGAGGTAGCGTGGTGACACCATCCAGCTTCTGGGTGGTTGGCACCGGTCCGTCTGCCAAACATCCCCATCCCTTCCCATATGGGGTAGGGTAGCAGAGGGACTCTTGAGTTTACAGAAAGCGGGAAACAGAATAATAGCCTTTGAGCTCTATACTACCTATATACTCTTTAAACTGTGTGTAATAGTATGTCTACAGGTCCATATCAAGTCTCTTCCACCTCCTAACTTCCTTAATGGAAATCATTCCCAGCGTCCCAGTGACTCATCTGGGTTTTTAGCTTCCATCTATGTTCACATCTTTGCGGTTTAGTCAATCAAAGTAAACCCTGACTTACTGTGAGTATCTTGCATATCGTAATCATATCTACCCTAATCGTGTCATCGAGAGTTATGGAAGTCCAGGTCCTTTAGTCTTCTCATTATGTACAGCTTCTTTTTTGGAGTAGTCTGGTGAAAGCCTTTTTGCTATTTTTTTTAACCTTGTGAACGTGATTGACCAGTTGGAGATGTTGGCGGTTTTCCAGGTATTCGGTAGTTGCTGGACTTCCAGTGAGTTGTTATCAGTTCTTTACCAGGATACACACAGTTCCTCTTCATCTTCTGTCATTAACTATGGTGTTGCATTGTCTGTAGTTATTATGATGTATTGTCAGTAGCTATGGTGATGTATTGTCAGTAGCTATGGTGATGTATTGTCAGTAACTATGGTATACCTACCTTTGATATTATACCTTTGAAGAGTTTCGAGAGTATCTACTCTCTGAGCCCGGCCATGGGCCAGGCTCGTCTGGTGCTTGCCTGGTCAACCAGGCTGTTGCTGCTGGAGGCCCGCTGCCCCACATATCCATCACAGCCTGGTTGATCTGGCATCCGATGAAGATACTTGTCCAGTTTCCTCTTGAAGGCTTCTACACTGGTTCCAGCGATGTTTCGGATATCTTCTGGTAAGATGTTGAATAGTCTGGGACCCCGGATGTTGATACAGTGGTGATGTATTGTCAGTAACTATGGTGATGTATTGTCAGTAACTATGGTGATGTATTGTCAGTAACTATGGTGATGTATTGTCAGTAGTTATGGTGATGTATTGTCAGTAACTATGGTGATGTATTGTCAGTAACTATGGTGATGTATTGTCAGTAGCTATGGTGATGTATTGTCAATAGTTATGGTGATGTATTGTCAGTAGTTATGGTGATGTATTGTCAATTGTTATGGTGATGTATTGTCAGTAGTTATGATGTATTGTCAGTAGTTATGGTGATGTATTGTCAGTAGTTATGGTGATGTGTTGAGAGTAACTATGGATTTGGGTGTGTCCGGCTCACTAAGCCGCTTTGCCTCTTCACAGTTACACATTGAAATCCATTAACTTTAATCTGTCTGTTTTCTAATGATTTCATTTTTATTAACTTGACGTCATCCTCATATGGTAAATCATTTACAAACATTATCTCTCAGGCCACAGCAGGATTCGAACCTGCACACTTTGTATAATTGTATAATTAAAGTACTGTGTACTTTGATACAGAGTGTGCAGGTTCGAATCCTGCTGTGGACTGAGAGATAATGTTTGTAAATAATTTCGCCCGTTTGCGAATTGTTAAGCATGGTAAATCATTTAAGTCTTTAGAAAAAGAGTAGGGGGCAACAGTGACGAACCTTGTAACCTCACTCCTTATACTCGGTTATTAAATTAGACACATATGCAACACTTGGGTATCTTTATTGAGGAAACGTTTCGCCACACAGTGGCTTCATCAGTCCATACAAAGGAGAATCGTGAAGAACAGGAGGAGTTTGAGTCGATGTTGTCAGTCCATCAATCTTGAATATAATCAGCATATTTGCGAAGAGGAAGCTTATATACTGTAGGCAGGAGAGGTGCAGCAGTCGTAGGAGGTGTCACATTTGCCCAATGTGGAAGTAGGTCGTGCCCAAGGGTTAGGCAAGCGTTGCATATGTGTCTAATTTACCAACTCGTCGGTTCTCTGAACCATTCATCTACATACTCGGTTATTCTAACTCATTTCTCACTGTAGTGCTCTTATGTATTTCTTGATCTATTTGGCCACAATCCTTTTACTCTTGTCTGTTTTTCTTTTTGCCGGGTAAGTCTCTGGTGGGGTACACTTATCAAAAATTTATTATCAGTCTAAGAATATGCAGTTCAGCCATTCCTGTCATTCTTGTTTTCACTAAACTCTGTGGCACTACTTTAAAAGATTTGCTAGGCAGGATTTTCCGTCGCGGAACCAATATTTTTTTCTCTAGTAAATCCCTTGCTCTCTTGGTGGAGTCAAAGGGTTTCTATCTGCTTGCAAATGTTTGTAGATGCAGCAGCAGTTATGCCGGTGGTGCCCCGTCTTCCATAACTTATTTATCATATAGTTTTTTTAATTTTCAGTGGTTTGTAGCAATTTCTATCTCCCCTTTAAAATAATTCCATTGATCAGCCACTCAACCGAGAAGAAAAATTCCCAATATCTCTTCGGCCACACTTTTTCTTCAATTTACAACTGTCGCCTCTTGTTATCCCTGTTGCAGGTGTGTGTGTGTGTGTGTGTGTGTGTGTGTGTGTGTGTGTGTGTGTGTGTGGAAGCTAGATGTTTTGTGGGTGGGTATAACAAGGCGAGGCCATCAGACACGAGCGGTTAGCGATGGCACTGTCTGTTAGTGTTATCTGTGAGGTGTGTATATTAAAATGAATGCCTCTGCGTTCGTGTGTGTTTGTGTGTGTATTTGTTAGTTACCATTGTGTCCGAGGCACTTGTCATTAAGACACTTGTGTGTGTGCGCATTATTAGTACTATATGGGGTAATGATGTGAGGATACTATTTAGAGCAAACAGTAAAGACATCTGAAAGATATGTCTGGGGGGGTCAGCGCCCCCGCTACCCGCGAGCGGCCAAAGAATTTTTTTTTTTTATCAGGTGGGACTTTGTGAAGTTAGCAACAGCAGCAGCAGCAGCACAGCACCAGCACCTTGTGACCCACGGTGTTGGAGATGTGTGTGTAGTGCCATACCATCTGCTTACCATCTGGCTAGAGTAGCATGCTGACCACATTGCACGCTTCTGTCCGCCACCATGTCTGCATACTTCAGACTCCTTTGTGCTACGCACCCTGCTGTGCCAACATGTTTATATGTATATATATATATATATATATATATATATATATATATATATATATATATATATATATATATATATATATATATATATATTATATATATATATCGTGCCGTATAGGTAAAACTGGTCGATTAGTATGAACTCATTTAAAATTAGTCCTTTTTTTTACACAGGGTTTGACAAGGTTAGGTTAATGATCCCTAAATTTATTGATAAGCTATTGACAAGTTAAGGATTCTAAAATTTTCTCTTATACATTTAAATATATATTTTTTCATTTATGCTAATGTAAAAATTAATAATTTTGTACCAAAAGAACCTTAGGAAACGTACCTAACCTTATTATAACAAGCGCAATTTAATTTAGCCTAATCCAACTAAATATATTTTTATATACGTTTACAATAATTTAATAATAAACACAGTGAAAAAAAAAATTTCGTTATGTTCAGAATGATTTTTGCGAAATTATTGCATACACAAACTTTCGCTTGCCTTATTCGGCAAGAAGTGCGTTGCTATTTAAGCCAAAATCGTAAGTTTTACTTATTCAACACGACTTGTGTATATATATATATATATATATATATATATATATATATATATATATATATATATATATATATATATATATAAGATGTGTAACTGAACTGATACGTGCAGTGAAGGCTGTACATTCTCTGCAGTTTTACCTACTTTGAATGGGGCTGTTAGTGTACAGCAGTATTCCAGCGAAGAAAAGAACAACTGACTTTGAAGTGGATTATCATTGGCATAACATCCCTTGTTTTGAAGGTTCTCATTATCCATTCTGTCATTTTCCTTGTAGATGTGATATTGACACTTATGAGCCTTGAAAATAAGATCCTTTGATATTATGACTCCCAAGTCCTTCACAATAGTTACACTGTTGTGTGGTTAAAATTTGTTTTATACTTCATTCTGGTTATTCTCAAGTTTTCCGTAACAGAGTAACTGAAATTTGTCCCTGAACATCAAATTGTTTTCCATGCCCATTGAAAAACTTGGTTTATATCCACTTGGAGATTTACCATGTCCTCAGTGGATGACATTCTCATGCAGATTCTAGTATCGTCTGCAAAGGAAAACAATGTTCTGTGGTTTACATCTCCATATCAGATATGAGGATGGGGAAAAGGATTGGAGCGAGCAGTGTACCTTGTGGAATAGATCTTTTCACTGTGGCAGCCTCCCACTAAACTCTATTCACTATTACTATGTTCTCTGTTAGAAAGTTAAAGCTCCATCTGCCCACTTTTCTAGTTATTCCTGCAGCGCTGTATAACCCCTGTGGTTTAGCGCTTCTATTTGATTATAATAATAATCTAGTTATTCCTTTATTACGCATTTTGTGCGCTATAACACCATGATCGCAGTTGTCGAAGCCTATTGCAGTCTGAGTACACGATTTCTGCATTCTGGTTGTCTTTCAGTGCATCCAAAACCATATTATAGTGGTCCAGTAGTGTGAGAGGCAGGAGCGACCTGCTCTAAATCCATGTTGCCCTGGGTTGTGCAGTTGTTTGGAATCCAAGTGGTTGGCGATCTTGCTTCTTAGAACCTTCTCAAAGTTTTTTATAATGTGAGACGTTAGAGCTATCAGTCTATAATTCTTTGCTATTGCTTTGCTTCTACCTTTGTGGAGTGGGGATATATCCGTTGTTTCTAGCGAGTGTGGGATGACCCCCATGTCCAGGCATCCTCTCCATAGCATACTTAGGGCAAATGATAGGGGTTTCTTGAAGTTCCAATGAAGACGGAGTTCCACGAGTCAGGGCCTAGGGTAGATTGCATGGGCATGTTTTCAATGGATTTTTCGAAGTCCAGTGGAGTTAGGTTTATGTGAGAAGTTTGACATACATTGACAGGGTTCTGAGTGTCGTTCATGAAAAATTCGTTCGGATTGTCGATCTTCACTCTGATTAAGAGCTCACTAAACACACTCATATTGAGACATCATTATCTCACTCATTTCTTTGCTGTTGACTATGTAAGCTTCATCTTGCTTGAGCAAGGGTCTGATACAGGATGTGATTTTGGCATATGAAAAGAAATATTTTTTTCTTTCTATCATTTTCATTGTTTTTAGCTCCTGTCTCCCCTGGATACTGTATGATTCATTTAACTTTATGTTCAGTATTTTCTACTTTCCTAGTCAGTGTTTCCTTCTGCATTTCAGATAGTCTAGTCCCCTTGACAAGCTCAGTAATTCTTCACCTTCGCCAGTAGAGGGAGCGTCTCTCTTTCCAGTTCACATCTTCTCTTCTTTTTTCTTAGGGAAATATGCCATGGGCATACTTCATTAGTTGGAGTTTTTGGTGTTAAAAGTTAAATTTGGTTAAATTTGCATTTTGTTGCTCAGGACCCCTGTGCATGCAAGTCTGAACTTCATTAATTTGTGGATGAAATTAATTGTCTTTGATAATGTTATATTTTGTACCAGGTCATTATTATAATGTCAACTGTGTTTTCCAGTCTTGTTGGCTCCATTATTTCCTAGCTTAGGGTAAATTTATTAGAGATTCAGCAGCTCATGTGTGTGAGAAATTTCATAGGAGGTGCCTCCTGGCATTACCTCCGTTATAACATTATTTGTCTTCAGTGTCATAGATGTTGAAGTCTTGTATAAACATAGTTACTAAGCACCACATATGATATACTTGAACTTTTACTAATAAAGACTGAGAACC
Source organism: Cherax destructor (assembly GCA_009830355.1). Classification (NCBI taxonomy): domain Eukaryota; kingdom Metazoa; phylum Arthropoda; class Malacostraca; order Decapoda; family Parastacidae; genus Cherax; species Cherax destructor. Next base: position 200,601 of record WNWK01001773.1, on the reverse strand, counting down.
AAAACCTAGTCATTGTGGTTATATCGTGCCTAATAGGTAAAACTGCTCATTTAGCAAGAACTCATTTAAAATTAAGTCCTTTCTAAAATCTTCTCTTATACGTTTAAAGATATATTTTTTTCATTTATGTTAATGTAAAAAATTATAATTTTGTACCAAAAGAAACTTAGAAAACTTACCTAACCATATTATAACAAGCGCAATTTAATTTAGCCTAACCCAGCTAAATATATTTTAGATACGTTTACAATAATTTAATAATAAACAAATACAATTAAATATTTTTTTTTGTTAGGTTCAGAATGATTTTTGCGAAATTATTGCATACACAAATTTTCGCTTGTCTTATATGGCAAGAAGAGCGTTGCTATTTAAGCCAAAATCGCAAGTTTTAACCTAATCGGCACGACAGTTATATATAAGCCGCCAGAAGCAACTTCCCAAAAGTTCAAGGAACAGTTATTGAAAACTGATTACTGTCTGGAAAATCTTCCAACCCCAGCCCCAAACATCTTAATGCTTGACGATTTCAATATGACTTGAATTGAAATCGTCAAGCATTAAGATATTTGGGGCTGGGGTTGGAAGATTTTCCAGACAGTAATCATTTTTCAATATCTGTTCCTTGAACTTTTGGGAAGTTGCATCTGGCGGCTTATATATAACCACAATGACTAGGTTTTGGTTCTCAGTCTTTATTGCTAAAAGTTCAAGTATATCATATGTGGAGGTTACTATGTTTATACAAGACTTCAAGATCCATGACACTGAACAACGCTGACCAGTAGGAAGCCAAGACCAATTGTGAACCAAGACTTTTTGGTGGTGGAATAAAATTTGCTTTCGAGTTTGTGTTTTGCCATGATTCAGTCCATGATTAAAATAATGATTGGGCAGTAGAATTACCTCGTTGTTGGTTATTATAATGTTTGTTTTAAAATTAGATTTGTCTCTCTTAAAGATCTGTAATATTGATGGGCAGGAAACTCGCAAACCTTTCCAAATACAATGTAAATAGTAGCCCATGGCCGGGCTCAGAGAGCCCATGGCCGGGCTCAGAGAGTAGATACTCTCGAAACTCTTCAAACTCTTCAAAGATATATATATATATATATATATATATATATATAATATATATATATATATATATAATATATATATATATATATAATGTATACCTGGAGTTTACCTGGAGAGAATTCCAGGGGTCAACGCCCCCGCGGCCGGTCTGTGACTAGGCCTCATGTTGGACCAGAGCCTGATCAACCAGGCTGTTACTGCTGATTATATATATATAGTGTGTATGTATATATATATATATATATATATATATATATTATTATGTATGTATATATATGTATATATATATTATATATATATATATATATATATATATGATATATATATATTTTATATATATACATTATATATATATATGTCGTGCCGATTAGGTAAAACTGGTCAATTAGCAAGAACTCATCTAAAATTAAGTCCTTTTTAACATTTTCTCTTATACGTTTAAAGATAGATTTTTTTCATTTATGTTAATGTAAGAATTTATAATTTTGTACCAAGAGAAACTTTTAAAACCTACCTAACCTTATTACAACAAGCGCAATTTAATTTAGCCTAACCCAACTAAATATATTTTAGATACGTTAACATTAATTTAATAATAAACAAACACAATGAAATATATTTTTTCGTTATGTTCAGAATGATTTTGGCGAAATTATTGCATACACAAATTTTCACTTGTCTTATATGGCAAGGTGAGCGTTGCTATTTAAGCCAAAATCGCAAGTTTTACCTAATCGGCACGACTATATATATATATATATATATATATATATATATATATATATATATATATATATTATATATATATATTATATATATATATTATATATATATTATATATATATTATATATATTATATATATATATATATATATATATATTATATATTATATATATATATATATATATATATATAATATATAAGTAGAGCAGGAGCTGACTTGATAGTGTTATTCAGTGGGGTTCAACCATTTGGATTTGTTGTAGTGACTGCAGGATGATCAAGTATCATACCAGTGAGTTAAACTTACACTAGTCGATGGTAAATAGAGCCAGACTGGGCTCTGGGAGTGCTGCCACATCCTGGCCTCGGTGTGGGAGTGCTGCCAACATCTCCCGAGTGCTGGAGGGTGCTCACACCTGCTTGGTGCTGAGGGCTGCAACATCTGGCCTCGGTGCTGGAGTGCCACATCCGGTGCTGAGGATGCATACAATCCGCTAAGTCTGAGGTCACATCCTTGGCTCGCGGGCTGGAGGTTGCCACAATCCGCCTCGCGGTGCTGAGGTGCTGCCACACATCCTGGTAGCGGTGCTGGAGTGGTGCTGCCACACATCCTGGCAGCTGTGCTGGAGGGCGCCAATCCCTGGCTCGGGGCCTGGGAGGGTGCTGCCACACATCCCTGGCTCCTGCGAGGTGCTGCCACATCTGCCCGGGTGCTGAGGTGCTGCCCTGGCCTCGCGGGTGCTGGGAGGGTGCTGCCACACATCCCTGGCCTCGCGGGTGCTGGGAGGGTGCTGCCACACATCCCTGGCCCGTCTGGGGGGTGCACATCTGGCTCGGGGCGGAGTGCTGCCACACATCCCCTGGCATCTCAAGGTCGGGTGCTGGGAGGGTGCTGCCACACATCCCTGGCCTCGGGGTGGGGGCTGCCACATCCTGGCCTGCAGGGTGGGAGGTGCTGCCACACATCCCTGGCCTCGTGGGTGCTGGGAGGGTGCTGCCACACATCCCTGGCCTCGCGGGTGGTCCTCTTATCAGATAACCTTGGAAAGCTTGTTTGTTAATTGGATAGTCGTAGACGTCCTCTTCATTCCTCTGACGGGAGGGTTAGGGGCCTCCCTCCCTACCATCCCTGCTTGTCTGCATACCTACCTGCCTGCTTGTCTGCATACCTACCTGCCTGCTTGTCTGCATACCTACCCCTGCCTGCTTGTCTTTCGGCCTGCCTGATTATCTGCCTACTTCCCTGTCTGCCTACTTCCCTGTCTGCCTACTTGCCTGCCTGCTTGTCTACCTGCCAGTCTGGTTATCTGCCTACCTGCTTGCCTGCCTGCTTGCTCACCTGCCTGAAAACGCAGGTAGGTGATTTTCGACTATGGGAAAATTTAAGGGGAATCTTTTGATGTTAACGACCTAACGTGTTTTTAATGTGTTCCGTTTTATTAACTTAGTGTATTAGTATCTTTGACCTTTGATGAGTTCCGAGAGTTTTTCTACTGTCAGAGTCCGGCCATGGCCAGGCTCGTCTGGTGCTTGCCTGGTCAACCTGGCTGTTGCTGGTAATGGCCCGCTGACCCCCATATCCATCACAGCCTGTTTGATCTGACACCTGGTGAACATATTTGTCCACTTTCCTCTTGAAAACTTTTACACTTGTCCCAGCAGTATTTCTGATATTTTCTGGCGAGATGTTGAATAGTCTGGGACCCCTGATGTTGATAAATTCTTCTCTTATTGTACACACGGCGCCCCTGCTTTTCACTGAGTTTATTTTGGACTTCCACCCACATCTCTCACTCGAATATGTTATGACAGTGTGCAGATTTGGGACGAGGCCCTCAAATACTTTCCAGGTATATATATATATATATATATATATATATATATATATATATATATATATATTATATAGATGGGGTCCTCCTCTGGTGCAAATTGTGGGACCCATAGCCTCGGAGAAGTGGGTAAAAAGGTTTCAAGGAAGAATATTTGGATTTCTTCCTGAAGCCACTTGAATATTCCACTTCCCCTACCACCCCATCTTTTCATACATTGTTGATATAAAGATGGCATATACAGTACACGAGGTGTGAGAGATACATGTCTAGTACATACTGTTACATGTTTGTCACTGATTATAATGAGAAAATCTCATCCAGCTCCTCAGAGCTGGGGCGCGTGCCCAAAATACAGCATGCATTACCCCTCTGAACAGCAGCGCTGAGTCGCTGGAACAGAAAACTAGCTGCCCTGGGATCCCTAGTTACCCTGTTAAGTGTTTGCCTAGCTTTTTGAGGAACTTAGATGTACTCTTTCCCCATGAGCCAAGGGTCTCCCAGCCTATAGGAACAAACTTATAATGATGAGCAAGTTCTCCGTATTTTCTCTACTTTTGGGACTCCCTGAAGGTGGCAGCTGCCCCTCCTTCCTCCCTGGTGTATTAGAGATAGGTATCAGCCAAGGTAGATGCACATGTGTAGTCCCACACCACCTGCTTGCCGTCTGTCCAGGCTTGAAGGGTGATACCATCTGGACGCTTTTGGCTGCCATCAGATCTGCATAGTTGGGGTGGCTCCCTTACTGCAGGGCACCCGGCTGTTGTGAGGCTCCTCTTGATAATGTTATTAACCTCTTCATGTCTTGCAATTTTTCCCTCGGATTTACGACACACAAGACCATGGTACCCGAATCGGTCTGCTGCTTCACTGCCACAAATACACCTGTGTTCGGCGAGAATAGGGGCGGCAAGTCGAAGGGCAACACCAATGTGGATGGTCTGTGGGTCGAGGCGTGTGCCAAGGCTGGAGTTGGGAACAGCCAATAGAAAGTCCCCTGCATGAGGAGCTCTCACTGCCTGGAGGCGGGCTCTATCCTTCCCTGACACACTCTGAAGCATTGTTGAGGCTATATTCTCCACTATTGGGCCATCCCAGTGCGACTGTAGTTGTTGTAGGGAGCAGGTCTGGTTTCATAACCCGTTAGATTATCCCAGATCCTGGCTCCGTCAATGAACTTTTGGTCATGGATTCCAATCTTGTCCCTAAGATGTTCAGGGAGAATCGCTGCTACAAGCCCTCTGGATGCAACACATAAGGACAGAAAAGCAGGTAGCGCAATCTGTGATGACTTGCGGACACCAATGCCTCCTAGTCTGACTGGGAGTGTACCTTTGATATACCTTTGAAGAGTTTCGAGAGTATCTACTCTCTGAGCCCGGCCATGGGCCAGGCTCATGTGTAGCTTGGTCCCACTGCCCATCGTCTAGAGTAAGGTTAAGTACTTTCGTAAAAATCTGCCTCAGGATACTGTCATATTCGTGCAGTATAGGGTTATCATATGGAGGTGCATATCTTAGGAAATATGTTAACCTGGCAGACTCAAGCACTTTGTGAGAAGGTACAAGGCATCGTGGGTGTCAAGATTGCCTATTCGTTGTTCCATTCGCCTCAACTCTTCCAGTTTCTTCCTGAGAATTGTGTCAATGGCATCGCTTCCCAGAGGTGCTCCAAGTAAGATGCTATTTGTGGGGGCAATGACTGATGCTCCTGGTAGCTTTGATCTCACTACATCTATCACTTGTTGATTAACTGAGATGATATATATATATATATATATATATATATATATATATAAGGAGGGGTGTTAATGTTGCAGTTTTATAACTAGTGTAAAGCACCCCTCTGGCAAGACAGTGATGGAGTGAATGATGATGAAAGTTTTTCTTTTTCGGGCCACCCTGCCTTGGTGGGAATCGGCCGATGTGTTAATAAATATATATATCTTCCACTCAGTGAGTTCATATTTAGGAGTTTAAGGCGTTCCCAGTATTTATATGCTTTATTGGCTCTATGTGACTGTAAATTGTTTACTTTTTGTGTGCTTGATAACGCCCGTCTTTATTTGTTGTGGCTATTAGTGTGTGATTGTTAGTATAACTGAAGAGGGCACAGTATACCTGCAGAGGGTACAGTATACCTGCAGAGGGCACAGTATATCTGCAGAGAGTTTCGGGAGTCAACGCCCCCGCGGCCCGGTATGTGACCAGACCTCATGGTGGATCAGGGACTGATCAACCAGGCTGTTACTGTTGGCCGCACGCAACCCGACGTACGAACCATAGCCTGGTTGGTCAGGTACTGACTTTAGGTGCCTGTCCAGTGCCTGCTTGAAGACAGCCAGGGGTCTATTGGTAATCCCCCTTATGTATGGTGGGAGGCAGTTGAACAGTCTTGGGCCCCTGACACTTATTGTGTTGTCTCTTATCGTGCTAGTGGCACCCCTGCTTTTCATTGGAGGATATGTTGCATCGTCTGCCGAGTCTTTTGCTTTCATAGGGAGTAATTTTCGTGTGCAAGTTTGGAACTAATCCCTCTAGGATTTTCCAAGTGTATATAATAATGTATCTCTCCCGCCTGCGTTCTAGGGAGTACAGGTTTAGGAACTTTCAAGCGTTCCCAGTAATTTAGGTGTACTATCGCAGTTATGTGTGCCGTGAAGGTTCTCTGCACATTTTCTAGGTCAGCAATTTCACCTGCCTTGAAAGGTGCTGTTAGTGTACAGCAATATTCCAGCCTAGATAGAACAAGCGACCTGAAAGGTGTTATCATGGGCTTGGCATCCCTGGTTTTGAAGGTTCTCATTATCCATCCTGTCATTTTTCTAGCAGATGCGATTGATACAATGTTATGGTCTTTGACATTGGTTTTTCGCTCTATTGTGTGGTTGGAATTTGTTTTATACTCCGATGAAGTTTTAATTTCCTCACGTTTTCCATATCGGAGTAATTGAAATTTCTCATCATTGAACTTCATATTGTTTTCTGCGGCCCATTTAAAGATTTGGTTGATGTCTACTTGGAGTCTTGCAGTGTCTTCACTGGTGGACACTGTCATGCAGATTCGGGTGTCATCTGCAAAGGAAGACACGGCACTGTGGTTTATATCCCTGTCTATGTCCGATATGAGGATGAGGAACAAGATGGGAGTGAGTACTGTGCCTTGTGGAACAGAGCTTTTCACCGTAGCCGCCTCAGACTTTATAGGAAATTATAGATCCATCTACCAACTTTTCCTGTTATTCCTTTATCACGCATTTTGTGTGCTATTACACCATGGTCACACTTGTCAAAGGCTTTTGCAAAATCTATGTATATTACATCTGCATTCTGTTTGTCTTCTAGAGCATCCAGGACCTTGTCATAGTGATCCAGCAGTTGGGACAGACAGGAGCGACCTGCTCTAAACCCATGCTGCCCTGAGTTGTGTAACTGATGGGTATCTAGATGGGTGGTGATCTTGCTTCTTAGAACCCATTCAAAGATTTTTATGATATGGGACGTTAGCGTTATCGGTCTGTAGTTCTTTGCTATTGCTTTACTGCCGCCTTTGTGGAGTGGAGTGTTTTTAGCAGGTGTGGGACGACCCCAGTGTCCACGTTAAAAGCACGTGATAGGGTTCTTGCAGTTCTTGATGAACACGGAGTTCCATGAGTCTGGGCCTGGGTCAGAGTGCATATAACTTTATTGGTTAGAGGCGCCGAACGCTTTCATAGGTCATAGCACTCTGTAAGTCTAACAACTTTCTTCCAGGTCACTGGTCTTCCTCCTCAGGTCTCTTGTCAGTAGTCTCTGCTGATGAAGTGATCGTCTTGTCAGCCTCCCTTATAACAACGCTCTCTCACATATTTGCCTCATATTTCATTCCACGTTACGGTGTAAGTCTCACAGTGTTCCCTCATCAGCCTCACCTCCCGATATGTACTCATTGTCACAGGCTAAGAGTGTACTGCTTGTGCATCATTCCGGGGATCATCATCCGCACAGTCTGAGCGCAGACTTAGTCTTTCCTTAAAGGTCTGATCATTACGTTGGTTAAGGTTAAGTCAAACTTAAATATTAAATATTTTAAGCATTGGCTTGTCCAGGTGTCTGAGATGGGGAGTACAGAAGCAGTCTTGAAGCAAATATGTGCATAATGAACCCTGTGAAGGGTTGTCATCAGGCATATTTCTGCAGGTAAATCTGTCAACCAGTTCCCCCCCCTCTCTCTCTCTCTCTCTCTATCTCTCTCTCTCTCTCTCTCTCTCTCTCTCTCTCTATCTCTCTATCTCTCTCTCTATCTCTCTCTCTCTCTCTCTCTCTCTCTCTCTCTCTCTCTCTCTCTCTCTCTCTCTCTCTTCTCTCTCTCTCTCTATCTCTCTCTCTATCTCTCTTCTCTCTCTCTATCTTCTCTCTCTCTTCTCTCTCTCTCTCTATCTCTCTCTCTCTATCTCTCTCATCTTCATCTCTCTCTTCTCTCTCTATCTCTCTTTCTCTCTCTCTCTCTCTCTCTCTCTCTCTTTTCTCTCTCTCTCTCTTCTCTCCTCTCTCCCTCCCCCTACAAGTGGACAACATCAGCAGGATCATCAAAGAGGTGCCGGGAGCACATCAAACATTACTTCCTCTATTGATCTAACGTATTTACCTGAACCTACCTGGGCTGAGTTCCGGGATCATGTTTCCAACTTCCTTTTTTAATTCATCCTGCGATAAACTTCTGGTTGCCGACCTGATCAGTTGGACTGTTGCTGTTAGCTATCATCAAGCCTGCGTGTGTGTGTGTGTGTGTGTATGTACAGTGAGTAGGTTGCCAGCAGTTACCTTATATATAGAGAGAGGATCTTGAAATGTTTTAGCCCAGTGTACATGTATGTCAGGAGTGTACATGTATGTCAGGAGTGTACATGTATGTCGGGAGTGTACATGTATGTCGGGAGTGTACATGTATGTCAGGAGTGTACATGTATGTCAGGAGTGTACATGTATGTCAGGAGTGTACATGTATGTCGGGAGTGTACATGTATGTCGAGTGTACATGTATGTCAAGAGTGGTACATAGCAGGATCATGAGGTCGGGAGTTCAAACATGTATCTCATGATCTACATTGTATGATCGGGTGAGTTCGGATACATGTTGTCAGGTACATGTATGTCGGGAGTGTACATGTATGTCAGGAGTGTACATGTATGTCAGGAGTGTCATGGTATGTCAGAGGGTACATGTATGTCAGGAGTGACATGTTGTCGGAGTGTACATGTATGTCAGGAGTGTACATTTTCGAGGTACGTGCAGGAGTGTACATGTATGTCAGGAGTGTACATGTATGTCGAGTGTACATGTATGTCGGAGTGTACATGTATGTCGGAGTGTACATGTATGTCGGGAGTGTACATGTATGTCGGAGTGTACATGTATGTCAGAGTGTACATGTATGTAGGAGTGTACATGTATGTCAGAGTGTACATGTATGTCGGAGTGTACATGTATGTCAGGAGTGTACATGTATGTCAGGAGTGTACATGTATGTCAGGAGTGTACATGTATGTCGGGAGTGTACATGTATGTCAGGGAGTGTCGGACATGTATGTCAGGAGTGTACATATGTCGGAGTGTACATGTATGTCGGAGTGTACATGTATGTCGGGAGTGTACATGATGTCGAGTGTACATGTATGTCGGGAGTGTACATGTATGTCGGAGTGTACATGTATGTCAGGGAGTGTACATGTATGTCGGGAGTGTACATGTATGTCGGGAGTGTACATGTATGTCGGGAGTGTACATGTATGTCGGGAGTGTACATGTATGTCAGGAGTGTACATGTATGTCAGGAGTGTACATGTATGTCAGGAGTGTACATGTATGTCAGGAGTGTACATGTATGTCGGGAGTGTACATGTATGTCGGGAGTGTACATGTATGTCGGGAGTGTACATGTATGTCGGGAGTGTACATGTATGTCGGGAGTGTACATGTATGTCGGGAGTGTACATGTATGTCGGAGTGTACATGTATGTCGGAGTGTACATGTCGGGACATGTGTCGGGAGTGTACATGTATGTCAGGAGTGTACATGTATGTCGGAGTGTACATGTATGTCAGGGGAGTGTACATGTATGTCGGAGTGTACATGTATGTCGGAGTGTACATGTATGTCGGAGGTATGTCAGGTGTACATGTGGAGTGTCAGTGTCGGAGTGTACATGTATGTCAGGAGTGTACATGTATGTCGGGAGTGTACATGTATGTCGGGAGTGTACATGTATGTCGGGAGTGTACATGTATGTCGGGAGTGTACATGTATGTCGGAGTGTACATGTATGTCAGGAGTGTACATGTATGTCAGGAGTGTACATGTATGTCAGGAGTGTACATGTATGTCAGGAGTGTACATGTATGTCAGGAGTGTACATGTATGTCGGGAGTGTACATGTATGTCAGGAGTGTACATGTATGTCAGAGGATGTACATGTATGTCAGGAGTGTACATGTATGTCGGGAGTGTAGGTACATGTATGTCAGGAGTGTACATGTATGTCAGGAGTGTACATGTATGTCAGGAGTGTACATGTATGTCAGGAGGTACATGTATGTCAGAGGTACATGTATGTCAGGAGTGTACATGTATGTCAGGAGTGTACATGTATGTCAGGAGTGTACATGTATGTCAGGAGTGTACATGTATGTCAGGAGTGTACATGTATGTCAGGAGTGTACATGTATATCAGGAGTGTACATGTATGTCAGGAGTGTACATGTATGTCAGGAGTGTACATGTACAATGTTGCTATGACTAGCGCAAGGAAAATGATAGACTGGGTAACTAGAACGTTCAAAATAAGAGATGCTGAGGTGATTATGATACTCTCTGAGTTACTTGTTCTTTCCCGACTGTGATGCTGCTCTATAATAATTGTGGCGCTCTTCAAGGCAGGACAGATAGTAGAGCTACAGAATTTTCACTGGCCGTAAAAAAGTAATTCAGCCAAACATCTGAACCACTGGGAACGCTTGAAGTCCCTTGAAGTGTACTCCTTGAACGTTGGCGAGAAAGTATCTGTGAATCATAATTTACACTTAGAAAATCAGAGGTTCCCGACTTTTCAACGCCCTTCGTGCATAAGAGTGGTTACCAATAAACCTTTAGCTGTCTTCAAGAGGGATTTGATAAGTTCCTTGCTAACCAGACTGTAGTGCCTACACTACTGCGTACGGCCAGCACCAACAGCCTAGTCGATCAGGCCACTAACTAGGGCTGGCCTATGACGAACCACGGGTGAGATGCCCCTTTCTCCCCATCTCCCCTCAGCCTGGTCCCAGACCAGGCACCATTAATTGATAGTAAATATTACAGGACTAACAAGTATTAAAATACCCGCAAGCTTTTAAAGTAAAGATGAGTATGTATGTGAGTGGGGACACAAGAGTTAACCGTCATCTTGCATCAAGAAGATAAAAACAATTCTGCCCGAGTGCAATTATTGTACCCCTGCTGGCATTTTGTTTTTTTCTGTTTTTTCTTTCCTTGTACCTGTCGATGATTCCCAGGATCATTACCCCTGCACTCTGGGGTGGGGATTGAGGTCGTCAACCAGGCCTTGTAGTTGACGACCTGGTAGTCAACCAGGCCTTGTAGTTGACGACCTGGTAGTCAACCAGGCCTTGTAGTTGACGACCTGGTAGTCAGGCTGCAGTACCACCGAGACAGATATAAGGCTATAGAGAAATGGGATGAATACTGTTCCTTCAGGAATACAATTCATCACTGTGTAAGACTTATTTCGTTGGCTGTTACTCGTCGAGTCTGATTAGTTAGAATGCTGGAGTTCCTCAACGTCTTGTATTTTTAATAGTTAATATCTTTGTAGATAAAAGCCGCATGATTTATGTGAGGCTGGTCACCCCTGATAACTGGGCAGGTTTGGACTTCGATTGTGATTAAGTTTGACGCATTTTTAAACAGTTACCTTTTTTATATATACGTATATTGAAATTTCTGCATTCTTAATTTTTTCTTTATTTTTCATTTTTTTTTCTCACAGGCATTATCTTTTGCCCCTTGTTAATCAGTACATGTGCAGAGTGAATGTACTTCCCCCTCATGTACTTAGTTCTACATTTCCTACCTTAACTGCCCTTAGTTGCTTGTTATTTATCATCTTCATTATTCTTGATTTCTGTTACACTTCCATTCTCTTAGATATGTGTTATCTCTTTATTACCATCATTCTTTTAATTTCTTCTTCTGGATCATTATTGATTGGTGCTAGTCTTTATTTGTATATCAGCTGTGGTGTGCCAGTAGTCTGAGGCTTGTGTTTCCTAATGCATCTAATTAAGTGTTGATATTGTATTGTTTAATCTATTTCTCTGAATTAATAAGATTATTACCTGAGTTACTTTGGAGGTTTTCCCCCGCGGCCTGGTCCTAGACCAGGCCTCTAGGACCCGGTCCTAAACCAGGACCAGGCCTCTAGGACCCGGTCCTAGACCAGGCCTCTAGGACCCGGTCCCAGACCAGACCTCCAGGACCCGGTCCAACACCAGGCCTCTAGGACCCGGTCCCAGACCAGACCTTCAGGACCCGGTCCTAGACCAGGCCTCCAGGACACTACCCTCGTACCATCTTTCATATGTATTAATTTTAGTGAATGTGTTACATAATATTCTTACGTATGTGTCATCATCATTATAATTATTTTGTCAAATTTCACCGTTCTTTTACTTATTTTCCTCTGGATTACAATGAATCTCCATGATTTCTTCGTTCATGTAATGCCCAGTGAGTTGTTCCGGCTTACCACTTTTGTTAATATGTTTATCTCTTTATTTGTGAATGTTAATCTCTTTATTTGTGAATGTTAATCTCTTTTCGTTTGTTTTAATGACATTTGTAAAATGAATTTAACACCATTCTTTTCCGTTTGTCTCGTCTACTTCACACGTACACGTTGTTCTAAAACTTTTTGATCCTTTCTAAAATCCAGAAAATGCATGTGTAAGTCTTGTGTTCACGGATTTTGTTGTCTCCGCCATTTTCCTAAACATTGGCTGTGGCGGCGGCAGCTACTGACACTAACACTCACCTCTAATATTCTTCAACTCTGTTTACAGTGCCCTCGCGGGGCTAGTATGGGCACTGATCAACCTTGTTTTTATTGTGTGAGAGAGAGAGAGAGAGAGAGAGAGAGAGAGAGAGAGAGAGAGAGAGAGAGAGAGTGAGTGAGTTAAGAGTGAGAAAGAAGGTCGGTCTTCAATGTTGGTTCTCCTGAGGACGCCGCCTGATGGTAGTGTTAACGTTCGTGTAAGCTGCACTTTAATCCCGTAATAATCCGCGTCTCTTTCAGCTGGTGTTAAGGTGGGTGCACAGTGTGTGTCCCGTGACGGGTCTTGTTGTTGTTGGCAGTGCGGGTGGTAATGGAGGAGCCTACAACACTTAGCAGCTTCAGCATTTCACAGTATCACGAAAATTAATGTTATAATACACACAAGCACTCTCAGTGGAGTCTTTTGACCAGACTGATCATACAACACCTGCACCTGTTGGTCACTTTACTTGTAACCAAACTGATCATACAACACCTGCACCTGTTGGTCACTTTACTTTTAACCAGACTGATCATACAACACCTGCACCTGTTGGTCACTTTACTTTTAACCAGACTGATCATACAACACCTGCACCTGTTGGTCACTTTACTTTTAACCAGACTGATCATACAACACCTGCACCTGTTGGTCACTTTACTTTTAACCAGACTGATTATACAACACCTGCACCTGTTGGTCACTTTACTTTTAACCAGACTGATTATACAACACCTGCACCTGTTGGTCACTTTACTTTTAACCAGACTGATTATACAACACCTGCACCTGTTGGTCACTTTATTTTTAACCAGACTAATCATACAACACCTGCACCTGTTGGTCACTTTACTTTTATCCAGACTGATTATACAACACCTGCACCTGTTGGTCACTTTACTTTTAACCAGACTGATTATACAACACCTGCACCTGTTGGTCACTTTACTTTTAACCAGACTGATTATACAACACCTGCACCTGTTGGTCACTTTACTTTTAACCAGACTGATCATACAACACCTGCACCTGTTGGTCACTTTACTTTTAACCAGACTGATCATACAACACCTGCACCTGTTGGTCACTTTACTTTTAACCAGACTAATCATACAACACCTGCACCTGTTGGTCACTTTACTTTTAACCAGACTGATTATACAACACCTGCACCTGTTGGTCACTTTACTTTTAACCAGACTGATTATACAACACCTGCACCTGTTGGTCACTTTACTTTTAACCAGACTGATTATACAACACCTGCACCTGTTGGTCACTTTACTTTTAACCAGACTGATCATACAACACCTGCACCTGTTGGTCACTTTACTTTTAACCAGACTGATTATACAACACCTGCACCTGTTGGTCACTTTACTTTTAACCAGACTAATCATACAACACCTGCACCTGTTGACCATCTTTGGTTGTAGTCTTCTTGTCCTTCGTCTTATCTCAGGCGTCTGGTTTATTATTTTATTTTTCCCTCACTCCCTCTCTTGTTTCTGTCGTCACTGTTCTTGTATTCTCTTCCTCCTCCCCACCTTTCCCCACTTTGTCTTCGTTTGCTGCTTCGGCTTTTCAGAAACCCTTATCCTCTACCTCGTCCATCTTTTCCTGAGGTTACCACCTCTGCCAACTGGGTAATCTCACCCAGTGGCTGCGTGTCTGAATTTACCCACCAGAGTTTTCAGGAGGTTGAACTCTGTTCTTGGGACCACCTCTGACCTCCGTTCGTTTGGCGTAAATGTCACTTACCTGGTTTTGGCTTTAAAATATAATTTTCTTAATTGATGCTGGTTATTTTAATGAGTTATAATATTTTTGTGTGGGTTCTTGGGATGAATGTATTTTATGTTTGTAATGTATTTTTTTTTATTGAGATGTTAGTGTGTAGTTGTATTGAGAGAATGTTAGTGTGTAGTTGTATTGAGAGAATGTTAGTGTGTAGTTGTGTTGAGAGAATGTTAGTGTGTAGTTGTGTTGAGAGAATGTTAGTGTGTAGTTGTGTTGAGAGAATGTTAGTGTGTAGTTGTGTTGAGAGAATGTTAGTGTGTAGTTGTGTTGAGAGAATGTTAGTGTGTAGTTGTGTTGAGAGAATGTTAGTGTGTAGTTGTATTGAGAGAATGTTAGTGTGTAGTTGTGTTGAGAGAATGTTAGTGTGTAGTTGTATTGAGAGAATGTTAGTGTGTAGTTGTGTTGAGAGAATGTTAGTGTGTAGTTGTGTTGAGAGAATGTTAGTGTGTAGTTGTGTTGAGAGAATGTTAGTGTGTAGTTGTGTTGAGAGAATGTTAGTGTGTAGTTGTATTGAGAGAATGTTAGTGTGTAGTTGTGTTGAGAGAATGTTAGTGTGTAGTTGTATTGAGAGAATGTTAGTGTGTAGTTGTATTGAGAGAATGTTAGTGTGTAGTTGTGTTGAGAGAATGTTAGTGTGTAGTTGTATTGAGAGAATGTTAGTGTGTAGTTGTATTGAGAGAATGTTAGTGTGTAGTTGTGTTGAGAGAATGTTAGTGTGTAGTTGTGTTGAGAGAATGTTAGTGTGTAGTTGTGTTGAGAGAATGTTAGTGTGTAGTTGTGTTGAGAGAATGTTAGTGTGTAGTTGTGTTGAGAGAATGTTAGTGTGTAGTTGTGTTGAGAGAATGTTAGTGTGTAGTTGTATTGAGAGAATGTTAGTGTGTAGTTGTGTTGAGAGAATGTTAGTGTGTAGTTGTATTGAGAGAATGTTAGTGTGTAGTTGTATTGAGAGAATGTTAGTGTGTAGTTGTGTTGAGAGAATGTTAGTGTGTAGTTGTATTGAGAGAATGTTAGTGTGTAGTTGTGTTGAGAGAATGTTAGTGTGTAGTTGTATTGAGAGAATGTTAGTGTGTAGTTGTATTGAGAGAATGTTAGTGTGTAGTTGTGTTGAGAGAATGTTAGTGTGTAGTTGTGTTGAGAGAATGTTAGTGTGTAGTTGTATTGAGAGAATGTTAGTGTGTAGTTGTGTTGAGAGAATGTTAGTGTGTAGTTGTGTTGAGAGAATGTTAGTGTGTAGTTGTGTTGAGAGAATGTTAGTGTGTAGTTGTGTTGAGAGAATGTTAGTGTGTAGTTGTGTTGAGAGAATGTTAGTGTGTAGTTGTGTTGAGAGAATGTTAGTGTGTAGTTGTGTTGAGAGAATGTTAGTGTG
Organism: Cherax destructor; assembly: GCA_009830355.1. NCBI lineage: Eukaryota > Metazoa > Arthropoda > Malacostraca > Decapoda > Parastacidae > Cherax > Cherax destructor. The sequence continues at coordinate 184,730 of WNWK01001773.1, read as the reverse complement.
TGTTGTGTTAAATGTTAGTGGCTGGTTGTGTTGAACTTTGTCACACAGTGATGAATGTTCTTTTAGGCCAAAGTGCTATGTAAATTCTACATCATCGTTTAGCATACAAACCTGTCAGGACCTTATCCCAGGTCTGTTGCTGGAGTGGTCTGGTTCCTTGGTCTTGTGACTCTTACTGTTGCTGGAGTGGTCTGGTTCCTTGGTCTTGTGCCTCTTACTGTTGCTGGAGTGGTCTGGTTCCTTGGTCTTGTGACTAACTGTTGCTGGAGTGGTCTGGTTCCTTGGTCTTGTGCCTCTTACTGTTGCTGGAGTGGTCTGGTTCCTTGGTCTTGTGCCTCTTACTGTTGCTGGAGTGGTCTGGTTCCTTGGTCTTGTGACTAACTGTTGCTGGAGTGGTCTGGTTCCTTGGTCTTGTGCCTCTTACTGTTGCTGGAGTGGTCTGGTTCCTTGGTCTTGTGACTAACTGTTGCTGGAGTGGTCTGGTTCCTTGGTCTTGTGCCTCTTACTGTTGCTGGAGTGGTCTGGTTCCTTGGTCTTGTGCCTCTTACTGTTGTTGGAGTGGTCTGGTTCCTTGGTCTTGTGACTTACTGTTGCTGGAGTGGTCTGGTGATTTGGTCTTGTGACTTACTGTTGCTGGAGTGGTCTGGTCCTTTGGTCTTGTGACTTACTGTTGCTGGAGTGGTCTGGTTCCTTGGTCTTGTGACTTACTGTTGCTGGAGTGGTCTGGTCCTTTGGTCTTGTGACTTACTGTTGCTAGAGTGGTCTGGTCCTTTGGTCTTGTGACTTACTGTTGCTGGAGTGGTCTGGTTCCTTGGTCTTGTGACTTACTGTTGCTGGAGTGGTCTGGTCCTTTGGTCTTGTGACTTACTGTTGCTGGAGTGGTCTGGTCCTTTGGTCTTGTGACTTACTGTTGCTGGAGTGGTCTGGTCCTTTGGCCTTGTGACTTACTGTTGCTGGAGTGGTCTGGTTCTTTGGTCTTGTGACTTACTGTTGCTGGAGTGGTTTGGTCCTTTGGTCTTGTGACTTACTGTTGCTGGAGTGGTCTGGTCCTTTGGTCTTGTGACTTACTGTTGCTGGAGTGGTCTGGTTCTTTGGTCTTGTGACTTACTGTTGCTGGAGTGGTCTGGTCCTTTGGTCTTGTGACTTACTGTTGCTGGAGTGGTCTGGTTCTTTGGTCTTGTGACTTACTGTTGCTGGAGTGGTCTGGTCCTTTGGTCTTGTGACTTACTGTTGCTGGAGTGGTCTGGTTCCTTGGTCTTGTGCCGTTTACTGCTGCCTCTACTGGAATGGTCTTATATGACGGAGGTGTAGCCTCTGCATCATTGGTGAGGTGGTATAGACCTCTGGTACTTGGGGGAACAAAGGTTTCGGCAAATCAAAGGATGGTGGGCGCTGCCTTTGATGCACTTGTTGAGGCGTAGTGCGTAAGTCCTCACTTGACCCCGCTAGTCAAGGTGATGCTATCAGGGTGAATCATGTGGCTCACTGATTTTTGTACCTTACCTGGGAAAAAACAGCTGGTGCGTGTGTGTGTGTGTGTGTGTGTGTGTGTGTGTTAGTTACCATTTTGTCCTAGGCACATGTCGATTAGACACTAGGCCTGTTGTATGTATTTGTGTGTGTGTGTAAGGAAACACTTCGAAATGTTTCGGCCCCGCCGGGAATTGAACCCGGGCCCTCCGTGCGTGAAGCAAGAGCGCTAGCCACCATGCCATCGGGGCGTGTAGCCACCATGCCATCGGGGCGTGTAGCCACCATGCCATCGGGGCGTGTGTGTGTGTGTTACCATTTTGTCCTAGGCACATGTCGATTAGACACTAGGCCTGTTGTATATGTATGTGTGTGTGTGTAAGGAAACACTTCGAAATGTTTCCGCCCCGCCAGGAATTGAACCCGGGCCCTCCGTGCTTGAAGCGAGAGCTTTTAGCCACCAGGCCACCGGGGCGTGTGTGTACGTACATACTCACCTATATGGAGGCTACAGGATTCACTCTCTCCTGGTTTCCAGAGCCTTATCGTACATCATCTTCATGCTATGTATGAATTCTGCCTCTATCACATCTCTCTTTAGATCGTTGCACTTCCTGACCACTCTAAGGCTCACGAATTACTTCCTAACATCCTAGTGACTCTTCTGTATTTTCAGTTTCCAGCTGTACTCTGTGTTCTTGTTTCAATTCTGTCACCGTCCAAATTATCAGTTCCTCTCGTGTACTCACCTAATTGTTGTTGCAGGGGTCGAGACTCAGCTCCTGGCCCCGCCTCTTTGCTGTCCGCTGGTAAATTAGACACATATGCAACACTTGGGTATCTTTATTCCTCAATAAAGATACCCAAGTGTTGCTTATGTGTCTAATTTACCAACTCGTCGGTTCTCTGAACCATTCATTTACACGCTGTCCGCTACTGGGTCTCTGCTCTCCCTGCTCCATGAGCTTTATCATACCTCGTCTTAAAACTATGTATGGTTCCTGCCTCCACTATATCTTTCTCTAGACTGTTCCACTTCCTGACTACTCTGTGGCTGAAGAAATGCTTCCTAACATCCCTTTGACTCATCTGAGTCTTCAGCTTCCAGTTGTGTCCCCTTGTTTCTGTGTTCCCTCTCTGGAACATCCTGTCACTGTCTACCTTGTCAATTCCCCGCAGTATGTGTGTGTGTGTGTGTGTGTACTTACCTAGTTGTGGTTGCAGGGCAAGATCCAGCATCAGCGAGGTCAAAAGCTCAGTGCCCCAAGGCACTGTCCTGGCACCTCTGCTGTTTCTCATCCTCATAGCAGACATAGATAAAAACACCCAGCACACTTTTGTATCATCATTTGCAGATGACACTAAAATAAGCATGAAAGTCACTACGGTAGAGGACACTGAAAAATTACAGGAGGACATAAGCAGGGTCTTCCAATGGGCAGTGGAGAACAACATGACGTTCAATGGTGATAAGTTTCAGCTGCTTAGGTATGGAAAAAATGAAGAACTCAAAAGGAACACTATATACAAAACGCAAGAGGGTCACCACATAGAACGAAAGGAACACGTAAAGGACTTGGGAATAATTATGTCTGCTGATCTGTCGTTTAAAGACCATAACAAGACAAAGATCACAACAGCCAGGAAGATGACGGGGTGGGTATTGAGAACTTTCAAAACAAGGGAAATAATGCCGATGGTGACACTATTCAAATCGCTAGTGCTCCCTCACTTAGAATACTGCTCAGTGCTGACGGCCCCGTTCAGGGCAGGAGAAATAGCAGAGCTGGAACAAATCCAGAGATCGTTTACGGCTCACATTGAGCCATTGAAACATCTAAATTATTGGGAACGCCTTCAAGTCTTGAACATGTACTCATTGGAGCGGAGAGAGAGATACATGATAATATATACATGGAAAGTACTTGAGGGCCTGGTCCCAAATCTGCACACTGCCATAACAACATACTGGAGTGAGAGATATGGGAGAAAGTGTAAAATAAATCCAGTGAGGAGCAGGGGTGCGGTGGGGACAATACGGGAGCACTGTATTAACATCCGGGGTCCCAGACTATTCAACATCTTACCAGAAGATATCCGAAACACGGCTGGAACCAGTGTAGAAGCCTTCAAGAGGAAACTGGACAAATATCTTCACCAGGTGCCAGATCAACCAGGCTGTGATGGATATGTGGGGCAGCGGGCCTCCAGCAGCAACAGCCTGGTTGACCAGGCAAGCACCAGACGAGCCTGGCCCATGGCCGGGCTCAGAGAGTAGATACTCTCGAAACTCTTCAAAGGTATATCAAAGGTATATCAAAGAGTCATGGCTCCTCTGTGTGTGTGTGTTGAACACACTCGCTTTATCTATTATAGTGCATTAAATAGTCTATTATAGGCATATAATGTACGATATTAATTATGATATCGCAGATACTAGTCTGATACTAAACTATTAGTCTGATACTACACTAGTAGTCTGGCATTACACTAGTAATCTGATATTACACATATTACATTAGTAGTCTGATATTACACTAGTAGTCTGATATTACATTAGTAGTCTGGCATTACACTAGTAATCTGATATTACACATATTACATTAGTAGTCTGATATTACACTAGTAGTCTGATATTACATTAGTAGTCTGGCATTACACTAGTAGTCTGATACTACACATATTACATTAGTAGTCTGATATTACACTAGTAGTCTGATATTATATTAGTAGTCTGATATTACACTAGTAGTCTGATATTACACATATTACATTAGTAGTCTGATATTATATTAGTAGTCTGATATTACACTAGTAGTCTGATATTATATTAGTAGTCTGATATTACACTAGTAGTCTGACATATTACATTAGTAGTCTGATATTACATTAGTAGTCTGGCATTACACTAGTAGTCTGATACTACACATATTACATTAGTAGTCTGATATTACACTAGTAGTCTGATACTACACTAGTAGTCTGGCATTACACTACTAGTCTGGCATTACACTACTAGTCTGATATTACACTAGTAGTCTGATATTACACTACTGTAGTCTGATATACACTACTAGTCTGATATTACACTAGTAGTCTGATATTACACTACTAGTCTGATATTACACTAGTAGTCTGATATTACACTACTAGTCTGATATTACACTAGTAGTCTGATATTACACTACTAGTCTGATATTACACTAGTAGTCTGATATTACACTAGCTAGTCTGATATTACACTAGTAGTCTGATATTACACTACTAGTCTGATATTACACTAGTAGTCTGATATTACACTAGTAGTCTGATATTACACTAGTAGTCTGATATTACACTATAGTCTGATTACACTAGTAGTCTGATATTACACTAGTAGTCTGATATTACACTAGTAGTCTGATATTACACTAGTAGTCTGATATTACACTAGTAGTCTGATATTACACTAGTAGTCTGATATTACACTAGTAGTCTGATATTACACTAGTAGTCTGATATTACACTAGTAGTCTGATATTACACTAGTAGTCTGATATTACACTAGTAGTCTGATATTACACTAGTAGTCTGATATTACACTAGTAGTCTGATATTAGACTAGTAGTCTGATATTACACTAGTAGTCTGATATTAGACTAGTAGTCTGATATTAGACTAGTAGTCTGATATTACACTAGTAGTCTGACATTAGACTAGTAGTCTGACATTAGACTAGTAGTCTGACATTACACTAGTAGTCTGACATTAGACTAGTAGTCTGATATTAGACTAGTAGTCTGACATTAGACTAGTAGTCTGACATTACACTAGTAGTCTGATATTACACTAGTAGTCTGACATTAGACTAGTAGTCTGACATTAGACTAGTAGTCTGACATTAGACTAGTATTCTGATATTACACTAGTAGTCTGACATTAGACTAGTAGTCTGACATTAGACTAGTAGTCTGACATTAGTAGTCTGACATTAGACTAGTATTCTGATATTACACTAGTAGTCTGACATTAGACTAGTAGTCTGACATTAGACTAGTAGTCTGACATTAGACTATTAGTCTGACATTAGACTAGTAGTCTGACATTAGACTAGTAGTCTGATATTAGACTAGTAGTCTGACATTAGACTATTAGTCTGACATTAGACTAGTAGTCTGACATTACACTTGTAGTCTGACATTACACTTGTAGTCTGATATTACACTAGTAGTCTGACATTAGACTAGTAGTCTGACATTAGACTAGTAGTCTGACATTAGACTAGTAGTCTGATATTACACTAGTAGTCTGACATTAGACTAGTAGTCTGACATTAGACTAGTAGTCTGACATTAGACTAGTAGTCTGACATTAGACTAGTAGACTGACATTAGACTAGTAGTCTGACATTAGACTAGTAGTCTGACATTAGACTAGTAGTCTGACATTACACTAGTAGACTGACATTAGACTAGTAGTCTGACATTAGACTAGTAGTCTGACATTACACTAGTAGTCTGACATTAGACTAGTAGTCTGACATTACACTAGTAGTCTGACATTAGACTAGTGGTCTGACATTAGACTAGTAGACTGACATTAGAATAGTAGTCTGATATTACACTAATAGTCTGACATTAGACTAGTAGTCTGACATTACACTAGTAGTCTGATATTAGACTAGTAGTCTGACATTAGACTAGTAGTCTGACATTAGACTAGTAGACTGACATTAGACTAGTAGTCTGACATTAGACTAGTAGTCTGACATTAGACTAGTAGACTGACATTAGACTAGTAGACTGACATTAGACTAGTAGTCTGACATTAGACTAGTAGACTGACATTAGACTAGTAGTCTGACATTAGACTAGTAGTCTGACATTAGACTAGTAGTCTGACATTAGACTAGTAGACTGACATTAGAATAGTAGTCTGACATTAGACTAGTAGTCTGACATTAGACTAGTAGTCTGACATTACACTAGTAGACTGACATTAGACTAGTAGTCTGACATTAGACTAGTAGTCTGACATTACACTAGTAGTCTGACATTAGACTAGTAGTCTGACATTACACTAGTAGTCTGACATTAGACTAGTAGGCTGACATTAGACTAGTAGACTGACATTAGAATAGTAGTCTGATATTACACTAATAGTCTGACATTAGTAGCTGACATAGCTAGGACATTACACTAGTAGTCTGATATTAGACTAGTAGTCTGACATTAGACTAGTAGTCTGACATTAGACTAGTAGACTGACATTAGACTAGTAGTCTGACATTAGACTAGTAGGCTGACATTAGAGGGTGACAACACTAAGTTTAGTAAGGCAGGTAGGATGGCAGTACCTGTCCATTTGATAGAACAAATAGAGCAAAAATACCTATAATTGAATGCGGCTTTACCTTTGACATACCTTTCACGGGTTTCGAGAGTTCCCTGCAGCCTGACTCTGGACCAGTCTTAGTCAGGTGTTTGTCTGGTCAACTACCATGAAAACACCTGCGTCCTAACTCATAAGATGAAAATACCTGCGTGTTAATAACGCAAATTATATGAAAATACCTGCGTGTTAATAACGCAAATAAGATGAAAATACCTGCGTGTTAATAACGCAAATTATATGAAAATACCTGCGTGTTAATAACGCAAATTATATGAAAATACCTGCGTGTTGATAACGCAAATAGAGGAGAAATTTACCGGGAAAATAATTTTGGCCAGCGGGGAAATAATCCGCCCACCACATCAGTCCTTTTTTTACGAAATTATTTTTTCTGTTCTTTATTAATATACATATAATTATCGCACAGATTACAACGTTCATTAAAGTTGTATACACAATATTTAGTTAATGTAACGCAGTAGTGTAACGATGGAATTTATATTAGAAGTTGATAAATGAATCAGTGAAATGGGGTAGTTTATATAGAAGGTGGCGAATTACATTATTAGATGGTTAATATATATAGAAGATGAATTACATTATTAAAATTGGTTAATTTATTTAGAAGATAATGAATTACATTATTAAAATTAGTTCATTTATATATAAAGTGATGAATTACATTAATAAAATTATTGGGTAATTTATATAGAAGGTGAATTACATTATTAAAATTATTGGGTAATTTATATAGAAGGTAATGAAATACATTATTAAAATTTGTTAATATATATAGAGGATGTAAAGCATTAGTGTAATCTAATAATTTATGTACACTGTCTAAATATGTTCTTTGTTTATTACAGGTAAGTGTGACTCACAAGATGGTGGAGTGTGACTCACAAGATGGTGGAGTGTGACTCACAAGATGGTGGAGTGTGACTCTACAAGATGGTGGAGTGTGTGACTCACAAGATGGTGGGGACTCACAAGTGGTGAGTGTGACTCACAAGATGGTGGAGTGTGACTCACAAGATGGTGGAGTGTGACTCACAAGATGGGTGGAGGGGTGAACTCACAAGATGGTGGAGTGTGACTCACAAGATGGTGGAGTGTGACTCACAAGATGGTGGAGTGTGACTCACAAGATGGTGGAGTGTGACTCACAAGATGGTGGAGTGTGACTCACAAGATGGTGGAGTGTGACTCACAAGATGGTGGAGTGTGACTCACAAGATGGTGGAGTGTGACTCACAAGATGGTGGAGTGTGACTTACAGGATAGTGAAGTGTGACTCACAGGATGGTAGAGGTGGCAAGGGTGGTCACACAACGAGATGTCTGTCCTCAGGTCCTATCACAGGTTTGTTAGGGATGTGATGTTATGTAGTGATGTGCTCTGACATCACATGTCAGAGATATGGTGTTGTGTAGTGATGTGCTCTGACATCGGTTAGTGATGTGCTCTGACATCACATTCTCACATCAAGAAGAATATTCGTTGAGAATTCAACAATTCCGATTTTTATCCTATGCCACCTGGTTGCCAGACGTATGTCGAGGTCAGTTTTTGTAATTTACTTATTTGTGGTTAAATATAATTATTAATTGATTTGTATAACCTGAATTATCTTATGATTAGGAAGTTTTAATAAATTGACGTTAAGTACCACGTCAGAATAAACTGATCTAGTGTGTTGTATAGAGACCTTTTTCACACCGCCCTGTCAAGTTCTGGGTCTCAAGTAGGTTGATATTCCAGGTAGACAGGTGCAGCACCTGCGTAGACAGGTTGATATCCCAGATAGACAGGTGCAGCACCTGCGTAGACAGGTTGATATCCCAGGTAGACAGGTGCAGCACCTGCGTAGACAGGTTGATATCCCAAGTAGACAGGTGTATCATTCTTGCCTCTAGTAATCATTCCCGTGTTATTATACGTCCTAGTGTAATATTGCCTCATAAGACGGTAATGTGGAGTGTGTTGTAAAAGTATGCTCACTCCTCTCTTATTTACTCACTAAAGTATTGTTATCTTCGTCTCTTCTTTCATATTTGTAAAGCATTTATATTATTCTCGTATGTTATCTCCTAATTAGAATTGTTACTGCCCTCATGGTGTAGTCAGTATCTACTGATTATTAGGTACCTGTGGATTATTACATACCCTCTGGATAATTAGACCCGTGTTGGATAAGTGGACCCCATGTGGAAATTAGTACCCTGTTGATAATTAGGTACCCTGCTGGATAATTAAACCCTGCTGATAATTAAGTACCCGTGTTGGATAATTAAGTACCCGTGTTGATAATTAAGTACCCGTGTTGATAATTAAGTACCCGTGTTGGATAATTAAGTACCCGTGTTGGATAATTAAGTACCCGTGTTGGATAATTAAGTACCGTGTTGATAATTAAGTACCCGTGTTGGATAATTAAGTACCCGTGTTGGATAATTAAGTACCCGTGTTGGATAATTAAGTACCCGTGTTGGATAATTAAGTACCCGTGTTGGATAATTAAGTACCCGTGTTGGATAATTAAGTACCCGTGTTGGATAATTAAGTACCCCTGCTGGATAATTAAGTACCCGTGTTGGATAATTAAGTACCCGTGTTGGATAATTAAGTACCCGTGTTGGATAATTAAGTACCCGTGTTGGATAATTAAGGAGAAAGTAATATTGGTTGGTCAGGGAGATATCCATGTTAATCAGGTTTTTTGGTACAACTTTGTACACGCATCTGAGTGTTGATGGAGGTTGGCAAGTAAAGGAGATAATGGTTGTGTAGTAACGCGTTTAACAAGTGATCTGGTATATCGGACATAGTGGGTAAAATATACTGTGAATTAGAAGTAAAGACTTTTAATCGGTTATATATGTTAATAGTCACCTCTAGCCAATGTATTTCTAAACGCTTGTATTCTCCTACGGCAGTATTCTTATATGGTGATCATAGGCTCGTTCTCACTGTAGTGTTGTACACGAGTTCACTGTAAGTACAAGTACAGAGAAAGCCACTAACATGCCGGGGTATTTCAGGCACACTGATCCTGATGGTTACTCACTACTTAAACTACACATGGGTGGTCAATTTTAATTATAGTTCTCCCTCTCGTTGGTGACTTACTGACACTCGGGTACCACTGCTTTTGATCTGTCCAGCTCGCTCACATTTTGTTTAATAATAATAATTTAATCTTAACTTCTACAAGTATATGTACAAAGTATACAGGCGTAGCTGATGTCATGGACATACTATGTAGAAAGCCCCTTGTTATGAAGAGCATTTCGGGAAAATTAGGTCAATTTTGTCCCCAGGATGCGACCCACACCAGTCGACTAACACCCAGGTACCTATTTCACTGCTAGGTGAACTTGGACAGCAGGTGTCAAGGAAACACGTCCTAATGTTTCCACCCGTACCAGGGACCTTAATGTGTGACCTGGGTGCGCTAGCAATCGAGCCCTGTTGTGTATATTGTGTCCAGTGTACCCTTCCTCATGCCCTGATGTGTATATTGTGTCCAATGTACCCTTCCTCATGCCCTGTTGTGTATATTGTGTCCAGTGTACCCTTCCTTTTGCCCTGTTGTGTATATTGTGTCTAATGTACCCTTCCTCTTGCCCTGTTGTGTATATTGTGTCTAATGTACCCTTCCTCTTGCCCTGTTGTGTATATTGTGTCCAATGTACCCTTCCTCATGCCCTGTTGTGTATATTGTGTCCAGTGTACCCTTCCTTTTGCCCTGTTGTGTATATTGTGTCTAATGTACCCTTCCTCTTGCCCTGTTGTGTATATTGTGTCTAATGTACCCTTCCTCTTGCCCTGTTGTGTATATTGTGTCCAATGTACCCTTCCTTTTGCCCTGTTGTGTATATTGTGTCCAATGTACCCTTCCTCTTGCCCTTGTTGTGTATATTGTGTCCAGTGTACCCTTCCTCATGCCCTGTTGTGCATATTGTGTCTAATGTACCCTTCTTCTTGCCCTTGTTGTGTATATTGTGTCCAGTGTACCCTTCCTTTTGCCCTGTTGTGTATATTGTGTCTAATGTACCCTTCCTTTTGCCCTGTTGTGTATATTGTGTCTAATGTACCCTTCCTCTTGCCCTGTTGTGTATATTGTGTCTAATGTACCCTTCCTCATGCCCTGTTGTGCATATTGTGTCTAATGTACCCTTCCTCTTGCCCTGTTGTGTACATTGTGTCCATTACCCTTACCTGTTGATATAACCCTTTCTCCCGTTGGTGGTGTGTTTCCACCCGTTGTGAATTTTATGTACCCTTTCTCGCTTTGTTCATTTCTCCCTTCCTTCCTCTTCCCTGGTTTTTTTCTCTTCCTCTCTCTCTCTTCCCCTCTCTCTCTCTCTCATTTCATCTTCCTTCTTTTTTCTAATTCCCCTTTCCCCTTCTTTTGTCATTTTCCTCTTCCTCTTCGTTCATTTTCCATGTCCTTCTCTTCTTTCTTTGTCCCTTCTTCCTCTCTTGTCTTTTCCTCTTTCTTCTTCTCTCTATTCTCATCTCCTTTCTCTCCTCCCTCTCTCCTCTCTCTCTCTCTCTCTCTCATAAGCTCTCGTCCTTTCTTATTCATTCTTATTACCTGTTCTTTTACTGCTGTGTGCATGTGTAAGGGTGTGTACATGTGAAGAGGCGTGTGGGCGTGTGTAGGGGCGTGTGAGCGTGCAGTGGGCATGCAGAGACGTGTGCGTGTTTAGGAGCGTGTAGGGACGTGTGTGCATTTGTAGGGGTGTGTGGGCATGTAGAGGCATGTGGGAGTGTAGAGTGGTGTGCGTATATAGAGGTGTGTGCGCGCGCGTGTACGGGAGAGGCATGGAGGTAATATGCGGGGACAGCAGCGTGATCCTGACATCAGCGACTGCCCGGCGCCTTCCTCTGAACCCAGGGATCAAGATGCGGAGGAGGAGGAGGAGGAGGCAGCGACGGGGAAGGAAGAGAAAGAGGCTGAGGAAGAGCAGGAGGATGAAGAAAGAAGGAAGAGGAGGGGTACAGGGTGAGAGAAAAGGAAAGGAGGGGGCTTGCCACTCTCCCTTCCACCTTCTTTTTCAAAGTTCACGTTTCTTTGTATTTAAATTTGCATATCTCACATTCCCATCTTCTCCCATCCACTGTCCATTCCTCCCAACCCAACACTCCATCCTTTTTTCCCCCCGCCCTCTCTGCTCTCCTCCCTCAATTTCTCCTCTCCCTACACTCCTTTCTTCCTCAATCCTTCTCGAGAATCCATCCTTCCCTCCCTCCCTCCCTGCCTCCTTCCCTGCAGACTTCGGTGAGAACTCTTGGTCTGCGCAGCTTTAATGGTCTACAGTTATGTCCGTAGTATAAAGGAATCTTAGGTCTGCCTGTAGGAGTGTTAACACATGGCACTAGGTGACCCTCATGACGTTTTGTGGTACAGCGGGCAGTGGCCGGGGCTATGGATGTGTGTTCGGGTTTTGTGGTACAGCGGACAGTGGCCGGGGCTATGGGTGTGTGTTCGGGTTTTGTGGTACAGCGGACAGTGGCCGGGGCTATGGATGTGTGTTCGGGTTTTGTGGTACAGCGGACAGTGGCCGGGGCTACGGGTGTGTGTTCGGGTTTTGTGGTACAGCGGACAGTGGCCGGGCTATGGGTGTGTGTTCGGGTTTTGTGGTACAGCGGACAGTGGCCGGGGCTATGGATGTGTGTTCGGGTTTTGTGGTACAGCGGACAGTGGCCGGGGCTTGGGTGTGTGTTCGGGTTTTGTGGTACAGCGGACAGTGGCCGGCTATGGGTGTGTGGTTCGGGTTTTGTGGTACAGCGGACAGTGGCCGGGGCTGTGGGTGTGTGTTCGGGTTTTGTGGTACAGCGGACAGTGGCCGGGGCTATGGATGTGTGTTCGGGTTTTGTGGTACAGCGGACAGTGGCCGGGGCTATGGGTGTGTGTTCGGGTTTTGTGGTACAGCGGACAGTGGCCGGGGCTATGGGTGTGTGTTCGGGTTTTGTGGTACAGCGGACAGTGGCCGGGGCTATGGATGTGTGTTCGGGTTTTGTGGTACAGCGGACAGTGGCCGGGGCTATGGGTGTGTGTTCGGGTTTTGTGGTACAGCGGACAGTGGCCGGGCTATGGGTGTGTGTTCGGGTTTTGTGGTACAGCGGACAGTGGCCGGGCTATGGGTGTGTGTTCGGGTTTTGTGGTACAGCGGACAGTGGCCGGGGCTATGGATGTGTGTTCGGGTTTTGTGGTACAGCAGACAGTGGCCGGGGCTATGGGTGTGTGTTCGGGTTTTGTGGTACAGCAGACAGTGGCCGGGGCTATGGATGTGTGTTCGGGTTTTGTGGTACAGCAGACAGTGGCCGGGGCTATGGGTGTGTGTTCGGGTTTTGTGGTACAGTGGCCGGGGCTATGGGTGTGTGTTCGGGTTTTGTGGTACAGCGGACAGTGGCCGGGGCTATGGATGTGTGTTCGGGTTTTGTGGTACAGCGGACAGTGGCCGGGGCTATGGATGTGTGTTCGGGTTTTGTGGTACAGCAGACAGTGGCCGGGGCTATGGGTGTGTGTTCGGGTTTTGTGGTACAGTGGCCGGGGCTATGGGTGTGTGTTCGGGTTTTGGTACAGCGGACAGTGGCCGGGGCTATGGATGTGTGTTCGGGTTTTTGGTACAGCGGACAGTGGCCGGGGCTATGGATGTGTGTTCGGGTTTTGTGGTACAGTGGCGGGGCATGGGTGTGTGTTCGGGTTTTGTGGTACAGCAGACAGTGGCCGGGGCTATGGGTGTGTGTTCGGGTTTTGTGGTACAGTGGCCGGGGCTATGGGTGTGTGTTCGGGTTTTGTGGTACAGCGGACAGTGGCCGGGGTTGTGGGTATGTGTTCGGGTTTTTACCTGTAGATAGTTCCAAGGGTCACTGTCCCTTCCGGAACGGTCCTAGACCAAGGTAGGAATTTGGTTGTTTGGACGGGTGGTCCAGAGTGACCCATGCCATCAGACACCTTCCGTTGGTTACCAGTCCATCTCGTTAACAAATAAAAACACCATAAGCTGTGTTGGTAAGTTTTCCATCCCATGTAAAAAAAATGAACACCACATATTAATAGAATCCTGGGAGTCCACACACAATTTAAACCCATAAGCGAACCACTCAAGTCACATTACGACCTTCTTCAGTGAGCCATTAATTAACCAATGGAAATACTGACGACTCATATAAGTTTCCATAAATGAGACTCAAAATGTTGCCTATATCACAATTTCTGACATAACTTTAACCCAGTTTGACTTCGAAAAAGTCATTGATGGAATGCCCACGTACTCTACCCCAGGCCCAGGCTTGTGAAACTCCATATTCATCAAGAATGGCAAGAAATCACTATCCAGTGCCTTGAATATTTTATGGAAAAGGAACCTGGACGTGGGTGTTATCCCAGTCATTAAAAACCACTTATGTAACCGCACTCCACAAAGTTGGCAGTAAAGCAGCTGAAAAAACCTAACGCTACACATTTAAAATCTTTTGAAAGGGCTCTAAGGGTTCTAGCCACATGAGGATGGAAATCTTTAGTTCTAGATCTTTCGCACTCGTGCGTCGTCAGGAGCTATGCAATGTTGCAAGACAGCAACAGATAGGAGTGGAAATTCTCTCGAGGCCTAGCCTCTTGTGGCTTATTCTGCATGGTTAAGATCGCCCGTTTGCGATTATATTGCATTGTCAGTGATATGGAATCACAAGATGCACTGCAAACACCTTGAAGGAACTTCTCAACTTTCACCTTGAAGACTGTTATAGATATATTAACAATTTCCCTTAAATATTGCATTTTATGACGTGGGAAGCCCATGGTCATTCCTCACGAGGGGTAGTGAAAGATCGATCCTCCTTGCCCCCAGGTGCGACCAGGTCCTCTGAAGGGAGGGTGATGAAAGATCCCATTATATTTATTGAGTTATATCTTAGTATATACTTATTGTACCTAGGTGGGAAGCCTGTCTCGCCATTAGCAGACGTTGGATCGAACCTTTAACACTGCCTCTACTGAATTACAAACACGGGCTTCACGGGTTCATATAAATACGATGCTGAAATAACATACTGTACCGCTGCTTTTCATTGGGAATATTTTACTTCATCTACCATACATTTGGTAAGGCGTTTTCATTGTGTACATTTGTAACCAGTTCCTCCATTATTTTCCAGGTGTAAATTATAATACAACGCTCTGGCCTGAGCCCCAGCGGTATAATCTGAGGTATTTTAGATGTTGATAGTGAGGGTAGTGATGAGGTGGTTGTGAGAAGCATTGTAATGAGTGTAGAGTTGTAGTGGTTGTGAGGGACAGTGTAGTTGCAGTGGCTGTGAGGAACAGTGTAGTAAGGGCAGTGTTGTGGTGGTTGTGAGGGACAGTGTAGTTGTGATTGTGAAGGGCAGTGTAGTTGTAGTGGTTGTGAAGGACAGTGTAGTTGTAGTGGTTGTGAGGGACAGTGTAGTTGTGATTGTGAAGGGCAGTGTAGTTGTAGTGGTTGTGAGGGACAGTTTAGTTGTAGTGGTTGTGAGGGACAGTGTAGTAAGGGTAGTGTTCTTGTGGTTATGAGGGACAGTGTAGTTGTTGTGGTTGTGAGGGACAGTGTAGTAAGGGTTGTGTTGTGGTGGTTGTGAGGAACAGTGTAGTAAGGGTAGTGTAATGGTTGTGAGGAACAGTGTAGTAAGGGTTGTGTTGTGGTGGTTGTGAGGAACAGTGTAGTGAGTGTAGAGTTATAGTGGTTGTGAGGGACAGTGTAGTTGTGATTGTGAAGGGCAGTGTAGTTGTAGTGGTTGTGAGGGACAGTTTAGTTGTAGTGGTTGTGAGGGACAGTGTAGTAAGGGTAGTGTTCTTGTGGTTATGAGGGACAGTGTAGTTGTTGTGGTTGTGAGGGACAGTGTAGTAAGGGTAGTGTTGTGGTGGTTGTGAGGAACAGTGTAGTAAGGGTAGTGTAGTGGTTGTGAGGAACAGTGTAGTAAGGGTAGTGTTGTGGTTGTGAGGAACAGTGTAGTGAGTGTAGAGTTATAGTGGTTGTGAGGAACAGTGTAGTGAGGGTAGTGTGGTGGTGGTTCCTATAAGGCCAGGTGGGGGTATGGCCTCAGGGATCGACTGACCCACTGAGAAGGTGGCTGTGGTGATGTGGTGTGGTAATGGTGGTGGGTGTTGTTGTGATGGGTGGATCTGGTGGTGGTAGTGTCGGGTGGGTAGTTAGGTTTGATGATGGCTGCGGCCGCCGTTGGCAGCAACATTAAAACTATCTTCTCGTATGGTAATCAGTTTTGCAACTTATCATTACCACGTGTGCACCTTCCCAGCACCAGGGACGGGGGTGGGGAAGGCAAGAGTCTACCTACCTGGAGTCTACCTGGAGGATATTCCGGGGATCAACGCCCCCGCAGCCCGGTCCACGACCAGGCCTCCCGGTGGATTAGGGCCTGATCAATCAGGCTGTTACTACTGGTCGCACGTAGTCCATCGTACGAACCACAGCCCGTCTGATCCGGCACCAACTTTAAGTATCTGTCCAGCTTCCTTCTGAAGGCAGCCAGGGGTCTATTGGTAATTCCCCTTATGCATGGTGGGAGGCTGTTGAACAGTCTTAGGCTCCGGACATTTATTATGTTTTCTCTTAGGAGGCAGAGTAGACATACATACATACATACATACATCCAGCCTAGCTGAAATGTTATATAATTTATTTTTACTAATATGAAAAGCCAGTGGTAACCCTCTTCAGGTCACTCGTTCTCTCTAGGTTGGAATATTGCTGTATAACTAATGGCCACATACAAGGCAGGCGAAACTGCACAACTGAAAAGTGTAGATAATCTTCACAACTCGTATAAAATCAGTCAAGCACCTAAAATTAATAGGAGTTCCTGAAGTTCCTCGAACTGTATACCTTAGAAGGCAGTCGAGAGAAAGTTGAATCATAATCTACACCTGGGAGATACTGGAGGGATTGCTTCCAAACCTGCACATCGATATCACAACATATTAACACAAGAGGCTTTGCAGATGGTGCCAAATATACCCGTTGAAGAGTAGGGTATATCAACACCCACCCTCCCTTCATGCATAAGGGGGATTACCAACAACCCCCTAGCTGTCTTCAAGAGGGGGAACTCGACAAATTCCTCAAATCATTTCCTGATTAGCCGTTCTGTGGCGTATACGTTGAACTGCTGGCGGCAAGCACCAACAACCTGATCGATTAATCCAGCAACCGGGATGCCCGGTCTGGGATCGGGCCTCTGCAGCGGTGAACTGCGGAACCGACTACAGGTAGCCTACAGTTATATGAATTCTATTCGATATGTAAGGATGTTAGTCATAACTATCGTACCTGTTAGTGCAGTAATATTTAACATGGTCATGCCATAGTTTTGACTTGTTCCAGTAGCGGTATTGTGACCTCCATTCTCGTGTTCCATCATAGTTACTAGTGCCTGTGTGCTTCGGGATATACTGTAGAGAAAAGATCCTATTTTTTATATTTTGTGCATCAATAAGGGTTTCATTTATCGTTGTTAGAAGTGGATTGTTGTCCATGTTGCGGTGATGCTTTCGTTGCCTGCAACACTGATTTGTAATTACATGTATGACTCGTCCGGTGTTTCTGAGTGTCTTAATTGCCGGTTGTATTCTTGCATTGCTGGCAACTCTCCCTGTGTTGAGTCGCGCTGATTGTTTAGTCTGATGCTAGTGGGTTTTGTCAACAGTTTTTGTCGACTTATAGGCTGCTTGTCCTCACGGAAGGTTCGGTGATGTGCTGGTCTTGAGTCAGGGATTCAGCCTTTTTGCCTCCCATTTCCCAGGCGCAGCATGACCGCTACCGGCTTAGTGCTTCCCTCCTAAGTATACATAATAATAATAATAATAGTGGTAGTGAAGTGGAAGCTGTTATTTACTCTAGTGTTGGAGGATCACCAGGGTTACACAAGCATCTTGCAAAGTTTGTTTCATGTCCACCCACCACTTTACTATGAAAATCTCGACCGTCTTTTTTTTAATATGCTATTTGTGGGTAAATATACTTTTTACAAGTTTACATAACCTAACCTGCTTTAACTTTAAATAAGAAAAATTGTGTTGTTTTTTTTGAGTTTACAGGAAGCTTTAAGAAATTTACGTTAGGATACACGTAAGAAAATTAATGTAATAAATTCGGGATAGGTTGTCGGAAAAAGACAAAATGTAAACACTAGGATACTGCATTGGTAACGCTTCGGTCCTGGGACCTTGGTCACATACACTTGGGAAATCTAGACTCTAGCTAGTCCCAAATCTGCAAACGTAAATCACTCCCTACGAAAGCAAAAGACTCGACAGGTGGTGCAGTATCCCCCCTTCCCGAATGAAAAGACAACACAGTAAGTGTCAGGAGCCCAAGACTGTTCAGATGCCTCTCAGCATACATAAGGGGGATTACCAATAGACCCCTGGCTGTTTTCAAGGAGCTAGACAGGCACCTAAAGTCAGTACCTGACCAGCCGGGCTGTGGTTTGCACGTCGGTTTGCGTGCGGTCAGCAGTAACAGCCTCGTTGATCAGGCCCTGATCCACCACGAGGCCCGGTCATGGTCAGGGCCGCAGGGGCACTGACCCCCGAAAAACCCTCCAGGTATACTCCAAGGTCTTAAACGTTTCCAGTAAAATGTCCTAGTGTTTGCATACTTTTTTCCAACAACCTCTCGGTATAACATACCATTTCAGCATGCATAGGCTGTATGAGGGTGTTGGTGGTGTTCACTGGTGCCCAGCCTGTCTACCACTGATGCCCAGCCTGTATACACTGGTGCCCAGCCTGTCTACACTGCCGCACGGGATATATAGTACATCGACAAGTGTTATGTCTTTCAGCGTATAAATGCTGAGTTAATTTTATAAAATAAATCCCTATTTTAGGGATTAAAGTTCTGTGACATCTACATATGAATAAATTATCCTACCTATCTTCGTGTTATCAGCGAATGTGCTCATATCACTAGTAATTCCCTCGTCAAGGACATTTATATATATAAACAACAACGGGCGTAAAACTGATCCCTGTGGAACGCCACCTGTTACAGATCCCCACCCAGATTTAACCCCATTCCTATCTGGTAGTGACAAGGTTACGTGCACCCTCAGTGACCCTCGTGCAGTCGTTAGGCTTCAAACCCCCTTTAACCAGGCAACCTACACTGTCACCTACAACACTCGATTAACTGCTTATAATAACTCATTATTATAATGGTATACAATACCTTCTAGAGATGGGTAAGACATATGTGCAGCAAGTATACAGCTTTATTTATTCACCTCTGTATTTAACTGAAGAAGACTACTGTTTAGACGAAACGTTTCGGAAATAAAGACACGTGTCTTATTCATGTATCCCGCGACTTCCCCGGGGATTGAACTCAGGTTATGATTTTCATGCATGTTTGGATATCCGCTTATGATACGAAAAGTTTTAAAAAACGAAGCTTTACATTATTGAGGATGGGTTGGTTTGTCAGGAGTGTGGGCGTGGGCGTGGGCGTGGGCGTGGGAATGTGGAGGAGAGATAGCAGGGGAAGAGGATGTGGTAGAAGAGGAGGGTGTGGTAGAGTGGGAGGGTGTGGTAGAGTGGGAGGGTGTGGTAGAGAGGGAGGGTGTGGAAGAGGTAGAGAGGGAGGGTGTGGAAGAGGTAGAGAGGGAGGGTGTGGTAGAGTGGGAGGAGGGTGTGGTAGAGAGGGAGAAAGGGAGGGAGGGAAGGTGTGGTAGAGAGGGAGGGTGTGGTAGAGATGGAGGTAGGGAGGGTGTGATAGAGAGGGAGGGTGTGATAGAAAGGAAGGGAGGGAAGGTGTGGTAGAGAGGGAGGGAGGGAGGGTGTGGTAGAGAGGGAGGGAGGGTGTGGTAGAGAGGGAGGGAGGGAAGGTGGTAGAGAGGGAGGGTGTGGTAGAGAGGGAGGGTGTGGTAGAGAGGGAGGGTGTGATAGAAAGGGAGGGAGGGAAGGTGTTGTAGAGAGGGAGGGAGGAGAGGGTGTGTAGAAGAGGAGGAGGGTGTGGTAGAAAGGGAGGGAGGTGTGGTAGAGAGGGAGGGAGAGAGGGTGTGGTAGAGAGGGAGGGAGAGGGTGTGGTAGAGAGGGAGGGAGGGGTGGTAGAGAGGAGGGAGGGAGTGTGGTAGAGAGGGAGGAGGAGTGTGGTAGAGAGGGAGGGAGGGAAGGTGTAGTAGAGAGGGAGGGTGTGTAGAAAGGGAGGGAGGGAAGGTGTGGTAGAGAGGGAGGAGGGAGTGTGGTAGAGAGGGGGAGGGTGTGTAGAGAGGAGGGTGGGTAGAGAGGGAGGGAGGGAGGGTGTGATAAAAGAACAGTATGAGTCAGTGTTCAGCAACCCACTAAATGACAGCAAGGTAGAAAATGCAGAAATATTTTTCACTCCAGCAGAAGGCTGCGCAGACCACCTAACCGACATTAGTACAAATCCCATAGATTTCGAAAAGAAATGGCCAACATGCCCACTCACTCAGCACCTGGACCAGATTCATGGAATGCTTTATTTATAAAGCAGTGCAAAGTACCATTAGCAAGAGCCCTTAGTATTCTGTGGAGAAAGAGCTTAGATCTAGGTGAAATTCCAGAGGCCTTAAAGAGTGCAGACATAGCTCCTTTGCACAAGGGAGGTAGTAGAGCACTAGCTAAAAATTACAGACCAGTAGCCCTCACTTCTCACATCATAAAAATCTTTGAAAGAGTGATGAGACGGCAGATTACAAAGTTCATGGACCAGCACAACCAACATAACCCGAACCAGCATGGCTTTAGAGCGGGTCGATCATGCCTGTCACAGCTGCTGAACCATTATGACAGAATTACGGAGGCATTGGAGGACGACCAAAACGCAGATGTGATTTACACAGATTTTGCAAAGGCGTTTGACAAATGCGATCATGGAGTGATAGCGCACAAAATGAGGGCCATAGGCATTACGGGGAAGGTAGGCAGATGGATTTTGAGTTCCTAACACAAAGAACACAAAAAGTAGTAGTGAACAGGGCAAGATCCAGCATCAGCGAGGTCAAAAGCTCAGTGCCCCAAGGCACTGTCCTGGCACCTCTGCTGTTTCTCATCCTCATAGCAGACATAGATAAAAACACCCAGCACACTTTTGTATCATCATTTGCAGATGACACTAAAATAAGCATGAAAGTCACTACGGTAGAGGACACTGAAAAATTACAGGAGGACATAAGCAGGGTCTTCCAATGGGCAGTGGAGAACAACATGACGTTCAATGGTGATAAGTTTCAGCTGCTTAGGTATGGAAAAATGAAGAACTCAAAAGGAACACTATATACAAAACGCAAGAGGTCACCACATAGAACGAAAGGAACACGTAAAGGACTTGGGAATAATTATGTCTGCTGATCTGTCGTTTAAAGACCATAACAAGACAAAGATCACAACAGCCAGGAAGATGACGGGGTGGGTATTGAGAACTTTCAAAACAAGGGAAATAATGCCGATGGTGACACTATTCAAATCGCTAGTGCTCCCTCACTTAGAATACTGCTCAGTGCTGACGGCCCCGTTCAGGGCAGGAGAAATAGCAGAGCTGGAACAAATCCAGAGAACGTTTACGGCTCACATTGAGCCATTGAAACATCTAAATTATTGGGAACGCCTTCAAGTCTTGAACATGTACTCATTGGAGCGGAGGAGAGAGAGATACATGATAATATATACAGGGAAAGTACTTGAGGGCCTGGTCCCAAATCTGCACACTGCCATAACAACATACTGGAGTGAGAGATATGGGAGAAAGTGTAAAATAAACCCAGTGAGGAGCAGGGGTGCGGTGGGGACAATACGGGAGCACTGTATTAACATCCGGGGTCCCAGACTATTCAACATCTTACCAGAAGATATCCGAAACACGGCTGGAACCAGTGTAGAAGCCTTCAAGAGGAAACTGGACAAATATCTTCACCAGGTGCCAGATCAACCAGGCTGTGATGAATATGTGGGGCAGCGGGCCTCCAGCAGCAACAGCCTGGTTGACCAGGCAAGCACCAGACGAGCCTGGTCCATGGCCGGGCTCAGAGAGTAGATACTCTCGAAACTCTTCAAAGGTAAAGGTAGAGAGGGAGGGTGTGATAGAAAGGGAGGGAAGGTGTGGTAGAGAGGGAGGGAGAGAGGGTGTGGTAGAGAGGGAGGGAGAGAGGGTGTGGTAGAGAGGGAGGGAGGGTGTGGTAGAGAGGGAGGGAGGGAAGGTGTGGTAGAGAGGGAGGGAGGGTGTGGTAGAGAGGGAGGGAGGGAAGGTGTAGTAGAGAGGGAGGGTGTGATAGAAAGGGAGGGAAGGGTAGAGGTGGAGAGGGAGGGAGGGAGGGTGTGATAGAGAGGGAGGGAGGGTGTGGTAGAGAGGGAGGGAGGGTGTGATAGAAAGGGAGGGAAGGTGTGGGTTTGTGTCAGTATCTTGGTGTGCTCATCGTTGTGTCGTAAAGGTTAAGATGATGAACAAGGCTGCCCTCTTTCACTCACCAGACGAATCCCCGGCCATTCTTCCCCTCCCCTCCCCTCTCCCCTCCCCTCTCCACGTTCTCGTGGGCATTAATTAATGTTATACATGACGATTTCGTCATTGCCTTAGCGAAGTCTCGCAGCTTAGCTTGACATCTCTTAACACTACGTGACTCATCCTGTGATGGAATATAATAGGGAAACATAACGAGGCTTTTGTTCCCACTGTGTAACTATTATATATATACTAGTGTAACCGCACACATCTAATGTATCCATATTTCCTACATAAAGCTTTTTATTATGAAACAAAACTGAATACATCATTGTGCTGCTACCCTACCCATTATGGTAGTTACATTATGGTAGTTACATTATGGTAGTTACATTATGGTAGTTACATTATGGTAGTTACATTATGATAGTTACATTATGGTAGTTACATTATGGTAGTTACATTATGGTAGTTACATTATGGTAGTTACATTATGGTAGTTACATTATGATAGTTACATTATGGTAGTTACATTATGGTAGTTACATTATGATAGTTACATTATGGTAGTTTCATTATGGTAGTTATATTATAGTAGTTACATTATGGTAGTTACATTATGATAATTACATTATGGTAGTTACATTATGGTAGTTACATTATGGTAGTTACATTATGGTAGTTACATTATGGTAGTTACATTATGAGTTAGTTACATTATGTAGTTACATTATGGTAGTTACATTATGGTAGTTACATTATGGTAGTTACATTATGGTAGTTACATTATGATAGTTACATTATGGTAGTTACATTATGGTACTTACATTATGATACTTACATTATGGTACTTACATTATGGTAGTTACATTATGATAGTTACAATATGGTAATTACATTATGGTACTTACATTATGGTACTTACATTATGGTACTTACATTATGGTACTTACATTATGGTACTTACATTATGGTACTTACATTATGATACTTACATTATGGTACTTACATTATGGTAGTTACATTATGGTACTTACATTATGGTAGTTACATTATAATAGTTACATTATGGTACTTACATTATGGTAGTTACATTATGGTAGTTACATTATGGTAGTTACATTATGGTAGTTACATTATGGTAGTTACATTATGGTAGTTACATTATGGTAGTTACATTATGGTAGTTACATTATGGTAGTTACATTATGGTACTTACATTATGGTAGTTACATTATGTACTTACATTATGGTAGTTACATTATGGTAGTTACATTATGATACTTACATTATGGTATTACATTATGGTAGTTACATTATGGTACTTACATTATGGTATTACATTATGTACTTACATTATGGTACTTACATTATGGTACTTACATTATGATACTTACATTATGGTACTTACATTATGGTACTTACATTATGATAGTTACATTATGGTACTTACATTATGGTAGTTACATTATGATAGTTACATTATGGTAGTTACATTATGGTACTTACATTATGGTACTTACATTATGGTACTTACATTATGGTATTACATTATGGTACTTACATTATGGTAGTTACATTATGAAACAAAGTCTTATTATGTCTTACATTATGGTAGTTTCATTATGGTAGTTACATTATGGTACTTACATTATGGTAGTTACATTATGGTACTTACATTATGGTAGTTACATTATGATAGTTACATTATGGTACTTACATTATGGTAGTTACATTATGGTAGTTACATTATGGTACTTACATTATGGTAGTTACATTATGATAGTTACATTATGGTACTTACATTATGGTAGTTACATTATGGTACTACATTATGGTACTACATTATGGTATTACATTATGATAGTTACATTATGGTATTACATTATGGTACTTACATTATGGTAGTTACATTATGATAGTTACATTATGGTAGTTACATTATGGTACTTACATTATGGTACTTACATTATGGTACTTACATTATGGTATTTACATTATGGTACTTACATTATGGTAGTTACATTATGGAAACAAAAACTCTTATTTATGTTTTCCTGTCACATTCCATCATGCAAAATAGGTTTCATGCACGAGGTAACGAAATCTGATAGGTGCCAGATCAACCAGGCTGTGATGGACATGTGGAGCAGCGGGCTTTCAGCAGCAACAGCCTGGTTGGCCAGGCTTGCACCCATAGCCGGGCTCCGGGAGTAAAGACTTTCGAAAGGTATGATAATGATATCGTCAAGCATTCCACGAAGGGTTCTGTATTTATCAGAGTTTACGGCAGAGCTGGAGTGTCTGTAACTTGGACTTACCCTCCCTGAGGATGACATACCTGTGACCAGCCCGGCCTGAGACCAGACTTCTTGTTGACGGCCTGATCTACCATGCTTCCAGCGGTCAGCAGGCCTACACTACCATCACAACCAGTATCATTACATCAGAGGTATATAATTCCCACAAGTTGATGTATACAAGACACAATGCAGCATCCTGGTATCTTTATTAGCGAGATGTTTCGTCTGCCTAGAGAACTTTTTCAGTTTAATACAGAGGTAAAAAGATGGAGATTTGTTTACTGGTTCTAAGTAGCCATCCTCAAACCCGTTGAGCTTGTTGCCCAGGGTAAACATCTCACCATGAATAACAGACGTGTTTCAGATGCGTCTTGGTTATCGTCACAACCTGGTTGATCTAGCACTTGTAGGAAGGCCACTTTGCGCTTAACCTCCATTATTTGTTATTAATTTTGCAATACTTAAATTGAATCAACAGTAAGTATAACTCGAGAACAGTGTGCAAGTAGGACCCAGAGAGTAATAGTAAACATAGTGAAATCAGAGGCTGCTACAGTGAAGAGTTGTGTTCCTCAAGGCACAGTACTCATCCCACTTCTCTTTCCCATTATCTTATCTGACAAAGACAGGGACATATCTGACAAAGACAGGGACACATCTGACAAAGACAGGGACACATCTGACAAAGACAGGGACACATCTGACAAAGACAGGGACACATCTGACAAAGACAGGGACATAAACCATTCCATTGTTTCATCCTCTGCAAGCGACTCTAGAATCTACATGAGAGTGACAGCCATAGAAGACACAGTGAGCCTCCAAGCTGAAATCAGCTAAGTCTTCCAGTGGGCTCTTAACAATGTAAGAGACCTACCTGGAGTCTACCTGGAGTGCATTCCGGGAGTCAACGCCCCCGCGGCCCGGTCCATGACCAGGCCTCCTGGTGGATCAACGAGACTGTTACTGCTGGCTGCACGTAGTCCAATGTACGAATCACAGCCCGGCTGATCCGGCACTGACTTTAGGTATGTGTCCAACTACCTCTTGAAGACAACCAGGGGCCTATTGGTAATTCCCCTCATGGCTGGTGGGAGGCTGTTGAACAGGGCTGTTGAACCTGGAAGTGATAATATCATAAGATCTCACGTTCAAGGAGCACAACAATATTATTATTGTAACTGCGACGAAAATGATAGGTTGGATAACTAGAACCTTCAAAACAAAAGATGCCAAGCTAACGATGACACTCTAGAGGCCATCTTTCTCTTCAGGTTCGAATGTTACTGTGTACTAACGCTCCCCTTCAAGGCAGGCGAATTTGCAGAAGTGGAAAATGTATAGAGAACTTTGACACCTCGTATAATCTCAATCAAGCACCTAACCGGGAGCACTTAAAGTTCCTAGAACTACTCCTTAGAACGTAGGCTAGAAAGATTCGTCATAATCTCCACCTGGAAGATGCTGGAGGGATTGCTCCCAAACCTTCACACCGAAATCACTACTTATGAACACAAGAGGTTTGGCAGATGGTGCAGGATACCTCTAATGAAAAACAAGGGAGCGATGAGCAAACAGAGGGGGATTACCAGTACACTCCTAGCTGTCTTTAAGAAAAAACTCGGGCTGTGGCGTATACGTGTGTTGGACTGCGGGCGGCAGGCACCAACAACCTGATCAATGTGGCCAGCAACCAGGAGGGTTGGTCTGGGACCGGGCCTCGGGGACAGTGGCCTCCAGGAGCGACTACAGATAATCATTCTTCTCACATTTATCCCTGCAGTGAGAGATACGGAAGTGTAGAATAAACAAAGTGAAAATTCTAGGCCTCAAGCCGCTCTGTAACAGTAGGACTCTGGAAACTGATAACAGGTATATCAAGAGGGTTTTAGCGGAGGTACCTTTAATGTAGGGAGCGCCGAGACGTTCACAAGGAAATCAAAATGTATGTAAATCCTTATGTAAACGAGAAGCTGCTGGGCAGTTACCACCACACTGCTTATGTATTACAGGAACTGCTGGTGGTGGTGGTGAGGGAGATGGTGGTAGTGTAGTGAGGAGGGGATGGTGAGGGAGATGGTGGTAGTGTAGTGAGGAGGGGATGGTGAGGGAGATGGTGGTAGTGTAGTGAGGAGGGGGTGGTGAGGGAGATGGTGGTAGTGTAGTGAGGAGGGGATGGTGAGGGAGATGGTGGTAGTGTAGTGAGGAGGGGGTGGTGAGGGAGATGGTGGTAGTGTAGTGAGGAGGGGGTGGTGAGGGAGATGGTGGTAGTGTAGTGAGGAGGGGATGGTGAGGGAGATGGTGGTAGTGTAGTGAGGAGGGTGGTGAGGAGATGGTGGTAGTGTTGTGAGGAGGGGTGGTGAGGGAGATGGTGGCAGTGTTGTGAGGAGGGGTGGGAGGAGATGGTGGTAGTGTTATGAGGAGGGTGGTGAGGGAGATGGTGGTAGTGTTGTGAGGAGGGGGTGAGGGACATGGTGGTAGTGTAGTGAGGAGGGATGGTGAGGGAGATGGTGGTAGTGTAGTGAGGAGGGATGGTGAGGGAGATGGTGGTAGTGTAGTGAGGAGGGGTGGTGAGGGAGATGGTGGTAGTGTAGTGAGGAGGGGATGGTGAGGGAGATGGTGGTAGTGTAGTGAGGAGGGGTGGTGAGGAGATGGTGGTAGTGTTGTGAGGAGGTGGTGTGAGGGGAGATGGTGGCAGAGGTTTAGGGAGGGTGGGAGGGAGATGGTGGTAGTGTTATGAGGAAGGGTGGTGAGGAGATGGTGGTAGTGTTGTGAGGGGGGTGGTGAGGGAGATGGTGGTAGTGTTGTGAGGAGGGGTGGTGAGGGAGATGGTGGAGTGTGTGAGGAGGGGTGGTGAGGGAGATGGTGGTAGTGTAGGAGGAGGGGTGGTGAGGGAGATGGTGGTAGTGTTGTGAGGAGGGGGTGGTGAGGGAGATGGTGGTAGTGTTATGAGGAGGGGGTGGTGAGGGAGATGGTGGTAGTGTTATGAGGAGGGGGTGGTGAGGGAGATGGTGGTAGTGTAGGGGTGGTGGTAGTGTAGTGGTGTAGTAACAGTGCTGGTAGTGGTGTAGTATTGATGGTGGTGGTGGTGTAGTATTGATGGTGGTGGTGGTGTAGTAGTATTGATGGTGGTGGTGGTGTAGTAGTATTGAGTGGTGGTGGTGGTGTAGTATCGATGGTGGTGGTGGTGTAGTAGTATTGATGGTGGTGGTGGTGTAGTAGTATTGATGGTGGTGGTGGTAGTGAGTGAGTATTGATGGTGGTGGTGGTGTAGTAGTATTGATGGTGGTGGTGGTGTAGTAGTATTGATGGTGGTGGTGGTGTAGTAGTATCGATGGTGGTGGTGGTGTAGTAGTATTGATGGTGGTGGTGGTGTAGTAGTATCGATGGTGGTGGTGGTGTAGTAGTATCGATGGTGGTGGTGGTGTAGTAGTATCGATGGTGATAGTGGTGTAGTAGTATTAGTAGTAGTGGTGGTCGTAGTGAGTTACATTCTCCGTGAAAATCAACGAAGAGTCTTTGGAGTTCAAGGAACAGTTTCCTGGAGGTTAAGGAAGAATCCATGAAGTGAAGGAACAGTTCCTGGAGGTTAAGGAAGAATCCATGAAGTGAAGGAACAGTTCCTGGAGGTCAAGGAAGAATCCATGAAGTGAAGGAACAGTTCCTGGAGGTCAAGGAAGAATCCGTGGAAGTGAAGGAACAGTTCCTGGAGGTCAAGGAAGAATCCAAGCAGTCAGGCACTGGTGATATTGTATTTCCCGTCAGGAGACGTGATTCCGCAACCTCTCCCACTCAGGTTAGTGTGCAGTTGACTCAGGTGTCAGAGGACGCTCAGACAGCCTTAGTGCCTTTAGCATACGTGCTGTCCTCGTGCAAAAGACTGATGGCAAGTATAACCCACTTGCACGTCGAGGAGTCTTAACCAAGGCTGAGCGAAATTATTCTGTAACTGAGCAAGAAGCATTAGCTATTGTTTGGACTTTAAAACATTTCCAAGATATCTACCAATATGCAATCAGTGTTTTAACAGATCATGCTCCACTAATTCCCTTGTTCCAAAATAAACAGCCAACTGAACGATTAGCAAGATGGTCCTTGACAATACAAGAGTTCAATCCCACCGCTGCCACCATTTGTTGTGAGGTTTGGGGTTAAAAATTTAGTGGGTGCCTTTGGAGTAAACACAGCTGCTCTACCTGGAGTCTACCTGGAGGGTATTCCGGGGATCAACGTCCCCGCTGCCCGGTCCACGACCAGACCTCCTGGTGGATCAGGGCCTGATCAACCAGGCTGTTACTGCTGGCTGCACGCAGTCCAACGTACGAACCACAGCCCGGCTGATCCGGCACCGACTTTAAGTATCTGTCCAGTTCCCTCTTAAGGGCAGCCAGGGGCCTATTGGTAATTCCCCTTATGCTTGGTGGGAGGCTGTTGAACAGTCTTGAGCCCCAGACACTTATGGTCTTTTCTCTCAGTGTACCAATGGCGCCCCTACTTTTCATTCGGGGTACTTTGCACTGCCTGCCCAGTCTTTTACTTTTGTAGGGAGTGATTTCTGTGTGCAGATTCGGGACCATTCCTTCTAGGATTTTCCAAGTATAGATTATGATATATCTCTCCTGCGTTCCAGCGAGTACAAGTCAAGTGCTTCCAAGTGTTTTCAGTAGTTGAGGTGTTTGATGGAACTTATATGTGCAGTAAAGGTTCTCTGTACACTCTAGATCTGCAATGTCATCTGCTTTGAACAGAGATGTTAATGTACAGCAGTATTCCAGCCTAGAGAGAACAAGTGATTTGAAAAGGATCATCATTGGCTTGGCATCTCTTGTTTTGAACGTTCTCATTATCCATCCTATCATTTTCTTTGCAGTTGTGATAGTGGCACTGTTGTGATCCTTGAAAGTGAGATCCTCAAACATTACCACTCCCAGGTCCCTCACATTATTTTTCCGCTCTATTGTATAATCAGAGTTTGTAGTATACTCTGTTCTAGTTATTATCTCCTCCAGTTTTCCATAACGGAGTAGTTGGAAATTTGTCTTCATTGAACATCATATTGTTTTTCGTTGCCCATTGGAAAACTTGGTTTATATCATCTTGGAGGTTAACTGTGTCCTCAATAGATGACACTCTCATGCAGATCCTAGTATAACGATTTATAACGATAATTATTTGGAGTGTTCTTGGTAGTGGGAATGTAATGATAAGACTTCAGAGGCTTCTTGCTTTATTTATATAAAGGGTGCGAGTAACAGGCTGCGTGTCTGTGGGCCATGGCCCGGGTGGGCTATGCCTGCGAGAGAGAGAGAGGAGTAGGCCTTGTTGTCTGAGTGAAGGCAGCTGCGTGAGTGAGAGTCGGCCAGGGCGGGTCTGGTTGACGTGGGTACGCCTACCAGGCTTGCCCTCTGGCGGAATATTATGGAAACTAGCATGGCACGAAATATGAACTCAGCTGGCAGACAGCATGGCTGTCTACACTAGTATCGTCTGCAAAGGATGACAAGGTGCTGTGGATTACATCTCTGTCTGTCTGATATGAGGATGAGGAACAGGATAGGTGCGAGTACTGTGCCTTGTGGAACAGAGCGTTTCACTATGGCAGCTTCCGATTTAACTCTGTTGACCACTACTCTTTTTGTTCGATTGGTTAGAAAGTTGAAGATCCATCTCCCCACTTTGCCAGTTATTCCTTTAGAACGTATTTTGTTCACTATTACGCCATGATCGCACTTGTCAAAGGCTTTTGCAAAGTCTGTGTATATTACATCTGCATTCTGTTTTTCTTCCAGTGCATCCAAGACCATATCATAGTGATCCAGTAGTTGCGAGAGGCAGGAGTTTATTGGTGAAGATTGTTGTATTGTCTGCCAGAGTGTCCTAAGCATATTCTTTCAGCTTGATTCCTACATGCTCATTGAGCTGGGCCCCGCGGTTAGCCGAAGGTTTGAAACTAACAGGTCAGTGTCAGTGACCTTTACATTCCTAAGCCGTCACGCGGTAACGAGTACATACCACTGACACCTGGAGGTGGAGGTGGGAGCAGCAGGTGGGGTCCCTGAGGGTGAGGAACACCCTGAGAGAAGGAGCAGCAGGTGCTGTCCCTGGGGGTGAGGAATACCCTGAGAGAAGGAGCAGCAGGTGCTGTCCCTGGGGGTGAGGAATACCCTGAGAGAAGGAGCAGCAGGTGGGGTCCCTGGGGGTGAGGAATACCGTACCTATCTACGTACCTGGAGAAGGAGCAGCAGGTGGGGTCCCTGGGAGTGAGGAATACCCTGAGAGAAGGAGCAACAAGTGGTGTCCCTGGGAGTGAGGAATACTTTCAGAGGAGCAGCAGGTGGGGTCCCTGGGGGGGTGAGGGACACCCTGAGAGAAGGAGCAGCAGGTGGGGTCCCTGGGGGTGAGGGACACCCTGAGAGAAGGAGCAGCAGGTGGAGCTCCCTCGCTGGGAACACCAGGTAATGTATCTCCTGCAGCGGCATTTATTACTGGGGAATTTTTACTCTGGGGGTTGCCAGGGAAACCACCGAGTGTTGGATGGTGGCAGCTGGCTCTGCTCGAGGATGTTGCCAGCTGAGTTTCCCAGAGGATGGTGGTAGCCAGAACCACCACTACTACCCATGTTATAACTGGTAGCCACAACCACCACTACTACCTATGTTGTAACTGGTAGCCACAACCACCACTACTACCCATGTTGTAACTGGTAGCCACAACCACCACTACTACCCATGTTGTAACTGGTAGCCACAACCACCACTACTACCCATGTTGTAACTGGTAGCCACAACCACCACTACTACCCATGTTGTAACTGGTAGCCACAACCACCACTACTACCCATGTTGTAACTGGTAGCCACAACCACCACTACTACCCATGTTGTAACTGGTAGCCACAACCACCACTACTACCCATGTAACTGGTAGCCACAACCACCACTACTACCCATGTTGTAACTGGTAGCCACAACCACCACTACTACCTATGTTGTAACTGGTATCCACAACCACCACTACTACCCATGTTATAACTGATAGCCACAACCACCACTACTACCCATGTTATAACTGGTATCCACAACCACCACTACTACCCATGTTATAACTGGTAGCCACAACCACCACTACTACCCATGTTATAACTGGTATCCACAACCACCACTACTACCCATGTTGTAACTGGTAGCCACAACCACCACTACTACCCATGTTATAACTGGTAGCCACAACCATTACTGCTACATGAAGTGACTCCTTTGACACACCTTCCCAGGGTACAACCCCACCACCTCCCAGTTCCTTAAGGGACTTCCTGTCCTTCCAAAGGTATCCGCCTTCAGCTTTCCCCAGGGTAACCCCCCAACGACCTCTCCCACCCCACAGTGGTACCTTTCCTCATCTCTGAGAATACAAAGGTGATTGATATTCCTCTCCCACCCTACAGTGGTACCTTCCACTCGTCTGAGGCCACAAAGGTGATTGATATGCCTCTCCCACCCCACAATATGCCTATCACAAATTAGTATTGGATCATGCAAAATCACAGAGGCTTTGGAAGAAACCAAAACTCAAGGTTTTTTCAAAATAATTTTACAAATACAGTCATGGAGTGGTAGCTCATTAACTGAAGTCGACACTTACAAAACACCTGGATACCTGAAGCAGGTTTTCGGGGATCAGTGCCTCAGACCAGGCCTCGTGGTGGATCAAGGCCTGATCAGTCAGGCTGTTACTGCTGGCCGTACGCAGTCCTAAGTACGAACCGCAGCCAGACTGGTCAGATTTGATGAACTTCTCAAGTTCCCTTTTGCAGTCAGCCAGGGATCTGTTGGTAATCACCCCTTATGTATGAGGGGAGACTGTTGAAAAATCTTGGCATCTCTGCTTTTCATTGGGGTTGTTTTTTCACCGTCTGCTGAGTCTCTTGCTTTCGTAGGGAGTGATATCGAGGTGCAGATTTGGGACCAGTCCCTCTAGGATTTTCCAGGTGTAAATTATGATACATCTTTCTCTCCTGTGTTCCAAGGAGTGCAGGTCAAAGAACTTCAAATGTTCCCAATAATTTATGTGTTTGGCTGAATTTATACATGCAGTGAAGATATATGTTCAGTTTCCTCTTGAAGGCTTCTATACTTGTTCCAACCGTGTTTCGGATATCTTCTGGTAAGATGTTGAATAGTCTGGGACCCCGGATGTTGATACAGTGCTCTCTTATTGTCCCCACCGCACCCCTCATAATGGCTATTTCAAGAAAACGAGAAAATTCAACCCTGTATCATGTGCCTTATGTATTATTCTATGGAGAGGGAGCCTAGACACAGGGGTCATCCCACAACCATTAAAAACAAAGGATATAGCAATTTCGAACGAAATTGCACACCTAGAGAATGTAGAGAGAGCTGTACATTCTCTAGGTTTGCAATTTCGTTCGAAATAAAAGGGGCTTTTTGTGTACAACAATATTCCAGTCAAGAGAGAACAGGTGACTTAAAGAGAACCATCATTGGCTTAGCATCTCTTGTTTTGAAGGTTCTCGTTATCCATCCAATCATTTTCCTCGCCGTTGTGATGACATTGTTGTGATACTTGAAAATGAAATGCTCTTGCTTTATCACTTCTAAAACATTCACCTTTGTTCTTCACCCAGTTGCGTGGGTGAAAACACTGGTGTTCTTCCTGAACACCAGTGTTTTCTGTGGTCCTCTGGAAGACTTGGGTTACGAGCTCTTGGAGATATGCTATGTACACAATGGATGATATGAGGACGAGGACAAGGTTGGGATAAAGTTTAAAATCCACATGAACACTTTTCCAGTTATTTCTTTTGCACACATTTCATGCACTTTTACACTATGATCGCACTTGTCCAAGTTTGTGTATACTGCATCCGCATTTTGGTCTTCAGTGCATGCAAGAGCATGTAGCTGCGAGGGGCAGGAGTGGTCTGTTTTAACCATGCTACCCTCGGTTGAGAAACTGTTGGGAATTCAGGTGGTCTTCTTTAAACTGTTTCAAAGATTTTATTAATATGGGACGTCAGTGCTATCAGTCTGTAGTTCTTTGTTATTAGTTTGCTACCATCTTTGTAGAGTGGGTCTATATCCTTTGTTTTTAATGGCTGTGGGATGACCCCTGTGTCTAGGCTCCCTCTCTATAGAATATATAAGGCACGTAATACAGGGTTGAATTTTCTCGTTTTCTTGAAAGAGCCATAATGTGGGACTTAATGTTGTTTTGTACTCATGCGTTGTTCGTGTTAATTCTACAGGCGTAATCGTCTTTTTGTAGCCGTATGGGAAGGCTAGCTGATTCTCTAATGTCAACCTGATCACATCCATCACAGGGTATGCTGGAGGCTCCTGTGTGCTGGAGGCTGGTGCGTGCTGGAGGCTGGTGTGTGCTGGAGGCTGGTGTGTGCTGGAGGCTGGTGCGTGCTGGAGGCTGGTGTGTGCTTGGGTCTGGTGGAGGTTGTGGAGGTCCTCGTGATGTCACGGATGGTTTTGATGGCAAGCACAGGAATATCAATGTTGGTTTTATGTAGTTTTGGAGTCACTGTGTTGACTTTGGTGCCGGTACGTGATGAGTAACTTTGTTGTTGGTGGCGCTGATGTGTATCATGTCTGCTTTATGTTTGCAGTGAAAGATCACCTGGCGAGGGAATTTGAGGCTTGAGAAAGTGGTATCCATGTAATCTTACTCATCCTCAAGCAAGCCGAAACTGCAGGTCCTAAGTGTCTACACGGACAAATTTTTACACTCCTTTCCTAGTTTTGAAGCCATGAGGGGAGTAGGAGTACATCCGTAGCATGGACAACATGGACAATGCTTGAGTACAACATCGCAACACCCACTTGCACGCCATGGCGTGGGACACGCTAATATTTCAAGAAAACCACAAGATTAAACAGGTGTTTGGAGTCATCTACAATCAAACTTAACACCATAAAGCAACCCATTAGTGTCAAGTGGGAGTTGGGGTTATACGATTGCTGCTCCAGGCTAATCTACCTTTTATCAGTTGTCCCCTTCTTCCCTCCTTCCCTCCCTCCTTATACCTTTAATGGCATACTTGACACTGTCCTCATTGCCCTACTGAAGTCTCCCAGCTCAGGCTGACAGATTTCAACACTGTGTGAGCCCCTTCCTGTGTAATGCAATATGGCAGGGAAACACAGCTAGCTTATTGTTTCCCTGTGTAACTGTCTTGTAGAATAATGTAGCTTCATACTGCTGGTGTATCTAATTTTGATTGATAAAAATCCTTCATCATCCCTCCCTGACTACTTCCTTCATCATTCCTCCCTGACTCCTTCCTTCATCATCCCTCCCTGACTCCTTCCTTCATCATTCCTCCCTGACTCCTTCCTTCATCATTCCTCCCTGACTCCTTCCTTCATCATTCCTCCCTGACTCCTTCCTTCATCATTCCTCCCTGACTCCTTCCTTCATCATTCCTCCCTGACTCCTTCCTTCATCATCCCTCCCTCACTCCTTCCACTATCATCCCTCACTCACTCTTTCCACCATGATCCCTCCCTTACTCCTTCCACCATCATCCCTCCCTCACTCCTTCCTTCATCATCCCTCCCTCCTTCCTTCATCATCCCTCCCTCACTCCTTCCACCATGATCCCTCCCTCACTCCTTCCACCATCATCCCTCCCTCACTCCTTCCTTCATCATCCCTCCCTCCTTCCTTCATCATCCCTCCCTCACTCCTTCCACCATGATCCCTCCCTCACTCCTTCCACCATGATCCCTCCCTCACTCCTTCCACCATGATCCCTCCCTCACTCCTTCCACCATCATCCCTCCCTCCTCCTTCCTTCATCATCCCTCCCTCCTTCCTTCATCATCCCTCCCTCACTCCTTCCACCATCATCCCTCCCTCACTCCTTCCACCATGATCCCTCCCTCACTCCTTCCTTCATCATCCCTCCCTCCTTCCTTCATCATCCCTCCCTCACTCCTTCCACCATCATCCCTCCCTCACTCCTTCCACCATCATCCCTGCCTCACTCCTTCCACCATCATCCCTCCCTCACTCCTTCCTTCATCATCCCTCCCTCCTTCTTTCATCATCCCTCCTTCCTTCATCATCCCTCCTCACTCCTTCCACCATCATCCCTCCCTCCTTCCTTCATCATCCCTCCTTCCACCATGATCCCTCCCTCACTCCTTCCTTTATCATCCCTCCCCCACTCCTTCATCATCATCCCTCCCTCACTCCTTCCACCATGATCCCCCCTCACTCCTTCCTTTATCATCCCTCCCTCACTCCTTCCTTCATCATCCCTCCCTCACTCCTTCCTTCATCATCCCTCCCTCCTTCCTTCATCATCCCTCCCTCACTCCTTCCACTCATGATCCCTCCCTCACTCCTTCCTTCATCATCCCTCCCTCACTCCTTCCACCATGATCCCTCCCTCACTCCTTCCTTCATCATCCCTCCCTCACTCCTTCCACCATGATCCCTCCCTCACTCCTTCCTTCATCATCCCTCCCTCACTCCTTCCCACCATGATCCCTCCTCACTTCCTTCCACCTGATCCCCTCCCTCACTCCTTCCTTCATCCTCCCTCACTCCTTCCTTCATCATCCCTCCCTCACTCCTTCCTTCATCATCCCTCCCTCCTTCCTTCATCATCCCTCACTCCTTCCTTCATCATCCCTCACTCCTTCCTTCATCATCCCTCACTCCTTCCTTCATCATCCCTCCCCACTCCTTCCTTCACCATCCTCCTCACTCCTTCCTTCATTATCCCCCTCCTTCCTTCATCATCCCTCACTCCTTCC
The DNA here is from genome assembly GCA_009830355.1 of Cherax destructor. Taxonomy (NCBI): domain Eukaryota; kingdom Metazoa; phylum Arthropoda; class Malacostraca; order Decapoda; family Parastacidae; genus Cherax; species Cherax destructor. The sequence goes on along the minus strand of WNWK01001773.1, from coordinate 148,323 downwards.
TTCATCATCCCTCCCTCCTTCCTTCATCATCCCTCCCTCCTTCCTTCACCATCCCTCACTCCTTCCTTCATCATCCCTCCCTCACTCCTTCCTTCACCATCCCTCCCTCACTCCTTCCTTCATCATCCCTCCCTCACTCCTTCCTTCACCATCCTTCAAGAAACAGTAGACATTGTAATTGGCTTTGTGAGAGTGGAGAAAGGAAAAGGTTAGAAGAGGGGGGAGGTAAGAGTAACAGTCGGAGAAGGGAGGAAGAGGAAGAAGAATCAGAAAGAGAAAAGGGAGATGAAAGATAAGGGGAGAGAAAATAAATGGAGTAACAAGATCAAAATACTGAGAGAGGAAGAGGAATGAGAGGAAAGAGGAGAAAAACAAGGGGAGAGGAAGGGAGGGGGATCAAGAAGTGTAACTCCCTGAGGGGAGAGGAAGGGAGGGAGGGATCAAGAAGTGTAACTCCCTGAGGGGAGAGGAAGGGAGGGAGGGATCAAGAAGTGTAACTCCCTGAGGGGAGAGGAAGGGAGGGGGATCAAGTGAACCCTGAGGGAGAGGAAGGGAGGGGGATAAGAAGTGAACTCCCTGAGGGAGAGGAAGGGAGGGAGGATCAGAAGTGTAACTCCCTGAGGGAGAGGAAGGAGGGGGGATCAAGAAGTGTAACTCCCTGAGGGAGAGGAAGGGAGGGAGGATCAAGAAGTGTAACTCCCTGAGGGAGAGGAAGGGAGGGGGATCAAGAAGTGTAACTCCCTGAGGGAGAGGAAGGAGGGGGATCAAAAGTGTAACTCCCTGAGGGGAGAGGAAGGGAGGGGGATCAAGAAGTGTAACTCCCTGAGGGGAGAGGAAGGGAGGGGGATCAAGAAGTGTAACTCCCTGAGGGAGAGGAAGGGAGGGGGATCAAGATGCTAACTCCCTGAGGAGAGGAAGGGAGGGGATCAGAAGTGTAACTCCCTGAGGGAGAGGAAGGGAGGGATCAAGTGTAACTCCCTGAGGGAGAGGAAGGGAGGGGGATCAAGAAGTGTAACTCCCTGAGGAGAGAGGAGGAGGATCAAGATGAACTCCCTGAGGGAGAGGAAGGGAGGGGGATCAAGAAGTGTAACTCCCTGAGGAGAGGAAGGGAGGGGATCAAGAAGTGTAACTCCCTGAGGGGAGAGGAAGGAGGGGATCAGAAGTGTAACTCCCTGAGGAGAGGAAGGGAGGGGGATCAGAAGTGTAACTCCCTGAGGAGAGAAGGGAGGGGGATCAAGTGTAACTCCTGAGGGAGAGAAGGGAGGATAAAGTGTAACTCCTGAGGAGAGGAAGGAGGGGGATAAATGTAACTCCTGAGGAGAGGAAGGAGGAAAGTGCGAGAAGGAAGGGGGGTAAGAATAAAGGAGGAAGAGGATAATACTGAGGAGAGGAAGGGAGGAAAGGTAATCGAGGAGAGGAGGAGGATCAGAAGGAAGAGGAAGAAGAGGAGAAGAAAGGAGAAGATAGGAGAAAGGAGAGATCAATACGGAGAGGGAAAGAGAAGGGGCAGGAGGAAGGGGAGAGCAGAAGTGAACTCCGGGAGAGGAAGGAGGGGGATCAGAGTGTAACCCCTGAGGAGAGGAAGGGAGGGAGGGAAAGAGGGGAGATGAGGGGGAGAGGAAGGAGGGGGTAAGAAGTGAGTGAGAGAGGAAGCGGGGATCAGAAGGACTCCTGAGGGGAGAGGAAGGAGGGAGGGAAGAAGGTAACCCTGAGGGAGGGGGGAGGGAAAGGTAACTCCCTGAGGGAGAGGGGGAGGGACCCAGAGGAGAGGAGGGGGATAAGAAGGACCCAGGGAGGAAGGAGGGGTAGAGGAGTGAGGGAGAGAGAGGGATAACTCCCTGGAGAGAGGAGGGAGGAAGGTGAACCCTGAGGGAGAGGAGAGGGAGGGATCAAGTGTAACCCCTGAGGGAGGAAGGGAGGGGAAGAAGTGTAACTCCCTGAGGGAGAGGAAGGGAGGGGATCAAGAAGTGTAACTCCCTGAGGGAGAGGAAGGGAGGGGGATAAGTGTAACCCGAGGGAGAGGAAGGGAGGGAAGAGTAACTCCCTGAGGGAAGAGGGAGAGGATGAAGGAGAGGGGAGGGAAGGGAGGGGAGAGAGGAGGGGGAGGAAGAGGGAGAGGAGGGATAAGAAGTGAACTCCCGAGGGAGAGGAGGAGGGGATCAAGGTAACTCCTGGGAGAGGAAGGGAGGGGATCAAGAAGTGTAACCCTGAGGGAGGAGAGGGAGGAGAAGGACTCTGAGGGGAAGGGGGGGGAAGAGGACCGGGAAGGAAGGAGGGGGAAAGAGGACCGAGGACGAGGGAGGGAAGGAGGGGAAAGGAACTCTGAGGGAGAGGAGGAGGGGACAAGGTAACCTGAGGGGAGGAGGAAGGAGGGGAACAGGGACCGAGGGGGGAGAGGAAGGGAGGGGGATAAGAAGTAACTCCCTAGGAGAGGAAGGAGGGGGATCAAGAAGTGTAACTCCTGAGGGAGGAAGGGAGGGGGATCAAGAATGTAACTCCTGAGGAGGAAGGAGGGGACAAGGTGTACTCCCGAGGGAAGCGGGGGGATCAGAATCCTGGAAGGAAGGGAGGGGGATAAGAGTGTAACTCCTGAGAGGAGGAGGGAGGATCAAGTTAATCCCTGAGGAGGAGGAGGGGATCAAGAAGTGTAATCCTGAGGGGAGAGGAAGGGGGGGATAAGAAGTGTAACTCCTGGGGAGAGGAAGGGAGGGGGATAAGTAACTCCCTGAGGGAGAGGAAGGGAGGGGGATCAAGAAGTGTAACTCCCTGAGGGGAGAGGAAGGGAGGGGGATCAAGAAGTGTAACTCCCTGAGGGGAGAGGAAGGGAGGGGATCAAGAAGTGTAACTCCCTGGGAGAGGAAGGGAGGGGGATCAAAGTGTAACTCCTGAGGGAGAGGAAGGGAGGGATCAAGAAGTGTAACTCCCTGAGGGAGAGGAAGGGAGGGGGATCAAGAAGTGTAACTCCCTGAGGGAGAGGAAGGGAGGGGGATCAAGAAGTGTAACTCCCTGAGGGGAGAGGAAGGGAGGGGGGGATCAAGAAGTGTAACTCCCTGAGGGGAGAGGAAGGGAGGGGGGGATCAAGAAGTGTAACTCCCTGAGGGGAGAGGAAGGGAGGGGGATCAAGAAGTGTAACTCCTGAGGGAGAGGAAGGGAGGGGGATCAAGAAGTGTAACTCCTGAGGGGAAGGAGGGACAGAGTGCCTGAGGAGGGGGGGATCAAGAAGTGTAACTCCCTGAGGGAGAGGAAGGGAGGGGATCAAGAAGTGTAACTCCCTGAGGGAGAGGAAGGGAGGGGGATCAAGAAGTGTAACTCCCTGAGGGAAGGAAGGGAGGGGATCAGAAGTGTAACTCCTGAGGGAAAGGAGGGATCAGAGTGTAACTCCTGAGGAGGGAAGGAGGATCAAGAAGTGTAACTCCCTGAGGGGAGAGGAAGGGAGGGGGGGATCAAGAAGTGTAACTCCCTGAGGGGAGAGGAAGGGAGGGGGAAATTTTTTAGAGCGATGAGACGGAAATAAAGATTAAAGAGAAGTAGAGAAGAGTAAAGAAGAGAGGATGGGGAGAAGTGAGATGAAACCGAAGGAGAGGGAAGACATCCCTCACATAACCTCCGGAGGTGTGAGGAAACTGAGGAAAGGGGCAGTGACGCCCCTCCCTCCTCACACCATTATCTGGAAGATGAAAGCAGGGGGAGGGGAGGGGGCGACGTCCCCCTCTCACACCACCGTCGTTCTAATACTTAATTGCAACACAAATTTGTCTGGAACACTAAAGCCGCCACCGTCTCTCTGCCCATATTGAAATTCCAAGACAAACGGAAAAGACCTCTTTCACTGACGCCTTATTGTACCTACTTAGTCTTCCCCAGCTGATAGTCACTCCAGACCTCCTGTAAGGAAACCTTTGAAGCTGTCCTGCTGCTCAACACTCACTGCTGTCCTGCTGCTCAACACTCACTGCTGTCCTGCTGCTCAACACTCACTGCTGTCCTGCTGCTCAACACTCACTGCTGTCCTGCTGCTCAACACTCACTGGTGTCCTGCTGCTGAACACTCACTGCTGTCCTGCTGCTCAACACTCACTGCTGTCCTGCTGGTGAACACTCACTGCTGTCCTGCTGCTGAACACTCACTGGTGTCCTGCTGGTGAACACTCACTGGTGTCCTGCTGCTGAACACTGCTGTCCTGCTGCTGAACACTCACTGCTGTCCTGCTGGTGAACACTCACTGCTGTCCTTCTGGTGAACACTCACTGGTGTCCTGCTGCTGAACACTGCTGTCCTGCTGCTGAACACTCACTGCTGTCCTGCTGCTGAACACTCACTGGTGTCCTGCTGGTGAACACTCACTGGTGTCTTGCTGGTGAACACTCACTGCTGTCCTGCTGCTGAACACTCACTGGTGTCCTGCTGCTGAACACTCACTGCTGTCCTGCTGGTGAACACTCACTGGTGTCTTGCTGGTGAACACTCACTGCTGTCCTGCTGCTGAACACTCACTGGTGTCCTGCTGCTGAACACTCACTGCTGTCCTGCTGGTGAACACTCACTGCTGTCCTGCTGCTGAACACTCACTGGTGTCCTGCTGCTGAACACTCACTGCTGTCCTGCTGCTGAACACTCACTGGTGTCCTGCTGGTGAACACTCACTGCTGCCCTGCTGCTGAACACTCACTGCTGTCCTGCTGGTGAACACTCACTGCTGTCCTGCTGCTGAACACTATGCTGTCCTGCTGCTGAACACTCACTGCTGTCCTGCTGGTGAACACTCACTGCTGTCCTGCTGGTGAACACTCACTGCTGTCCTGCTGCTGAACACTCACTGGTGTCCTGCTGCTGAACACTCACTGCTGTCCTGCTGCTGAACACTCACTGGTGTCCTGCTGCTGAACACTCACTGGTGTCTTGCTGGTGAACACTCACTGCTGTCCTGCTGCTGAACACTCACTGGTGTCCTGCTGGTGAACACTCACTGGTGTCTTGCTGGTGAACACTCACTGCTGTCCTGCTGCTGAACACTCACTGGTGTCCTGCTGCTGAACACTCACTGCTGTCCTGCTGGTGAACACTCACTGCTGTCCTGCTGCTGAACACTCACTGGTGTCCTGCTGCTGAACACTCACTGCTGTCCTGCTGCTGAACACTCACTGGTGTCCTGCTGCTGAACACTCACTGCTGCCTGCTGCTGAACACTCACTGCTGTCCTGCTGTGAACCTCCTGCTTGGTGAACACTCACTGGTGTCCTGCTGCTGAACACTCACTGGTGTCCTGCTGGTGAACACTCACTGCTGCCCTGCTGCTGAACACTCACTGCTGTCCTGCTGGTGAACACTCACTGCTGTCCTGCTGCTGAACACTATGCTGTCCTGCTGGTGAACACTCACTGCTGTCCTGCTGGTGAACACTCACTGCTGTCCTGTTGGTGAACACTCACTGCTGTCCTGCTCGTGAACACTCACTGGTGTCCTGCTGCTGAACACTGCTGTCCTGCTGGTGAACACTCACTGCTGTTCTGCTGCTGAACACTCACTGCTGTCCTGCTGCTGAACACTCACTGCTGTCCTGCTGCTGAACACTCACTGCTGTCCTGCTGGTGAACACGCACTGCTGTCCTACTGGTGAACACTCACTGCTGTCCTGCTGGTGAACACTCACTGCTGTCCTGCTGGTGAACACTCACTGCTGTCCTGCTGGTGAACACTCACTGCTGTCCTGCTCGTGAACACTCACTGGTGTCCTGCTGCTGAACACTGCTGTCCTGCTGGTGAACACTCACTGCTGTCCTGCTGGTGAACACTCACTGCTGTCCTGCTCGTGAACACTCACTGGTGTCCTGCTGGTGAACACTCACTGGTGTCCTGCTGGTGAACACTCACTGCTGTCCTGCTGGTGAACACTCACTGCTGTCCTGCTGGTGAACACTCACTGTTGTCCTGCTGGTGAACACTCACTGGTGTCCTGCTGCTGAACACTCACTGCTGTCCTGCTGCTGAACACTCACTGTTGTCCTGCTGGTGAACACTCACTGGTGTCCTGCTGGTGAACACTCACTGGTGTCCTGCTGGTGAACACTCACTGGTGTCCTGCTGGTGAACACTCACTGGTGTCCTGTTGGTGAACACTCACTGGTGTCCTGCTGGTGAACACTCACTGGTGTCCTGCTGGTGAACACTCACTGGTGTCCTGCTGGTGAACACTCACTGCTGTCCTGCTGGTGAACACTCACTGCTGTCCTGCTGGTGAACACTCACTGCTGTCCTGCTGGTGAACACTCACTGCTGTCCTGCTGCTGAACACTCACTGTTGTCCTGCTGTGAACACTCACTGGTGTCCTGCTGCTGAACACTCACTGCTGTCCTGCTGCTGAGACACTCACTGTGTCCTGCTGGTGAACACTCACTGGTGTCCTGCTGGTGAACACTCACTGGTGTCCTGCTGGTGAACACTCACTGGTGTCCTGCTGGTGAACACTCACTGGTGTCCTGTTGGTGAACACTCACTGGTGTCCTGCTGGTGAACACTCACTGGTGTCCTGCTGGTGAACACTCACTGGTGTCCTGCTGGTGAACACCCTGGAATGCTTGGTGATATCCTCACCACTCTCCTGACATCGTTCAAGTATTACCTAGCAGATTAGTGCTGCCAGACACATGCATCAAAGGGAGACGGAAAAATAAACACAGTTGCATTATAATGCGATCCTTTACTGGCTACGTTTCGCCCACACACAAAAACAGATTCTGGTGTTTATGATTCGATAAAGCCCACTGTTTGGGCGAAATGTCGTCAAAAAAGGAAAGCATTATACTGCATTTGTATTTGTTTTTCCCTCGTGTTGGTGTTTTATTCCATTTATCTCCATTAAAGGGAGACGGTGTTATTACCATGACGTTTGACCTGTATGAGGCTTTATCAGGTGCATGGTGAATCCTCATGTGGGTGAAACGTCGTTGTTATAAAGATCTTTTGCTCCATATGTCTTTTTAACCTAAATGGAGTGGCCCAGCTCAGGCTAGTAGATACCATCAACTTATAAAATTTATTATTGCTTGGCTGGAAAATCAGATTGTTGGTGCCAGTGACCAGCATACCTGCTGAAAGCCAAGGGCTCAATTCGAGAACACTGTGTCAACAGTCCTGGTTCAAGACTCTTCAACCTGGTACCAGCAGATATCAGAAATATCGCCGTAACAAGAGGAAGTCTTCAAGTGAAAAGCGGACTACTACTTCTTGATCATCTTGCCTAAGCATGCAGGTTGTCACAGCTTGCAAGCGCTGTTGACATAGTGTTATTTAATTGAGCACGTGGCTTTACTGTAGTTGCTGAAGAGCATTTAAACCCTTGTTATTTCTGAATAAAGGAAATAGATGGCTATTGAAAGTGAACCGTGATGCTGTGGCAGAGTATACTGACAAGTGTACACACACACACACACACACACACACACACACACACACCAAAATGCAAAGTCATGAAGATCATGAAGTCTTTGGCTAGATGGCCAAAGACTGCAAATCTCACTCATGGAAAAGAATCTTTGGGTGAGTATAATACCGAGCACATCTGAGGCGCACATCAACCAGATAACTGCTGCAGCATATGGGCGACTGGCAAACCTGAGAATAGCGTTCCGATACCTCAGTAAGGAATCGCTCAAGTCTCTGTACACCGTGTACGTCAGGCCCATACTGGAGTATGCAGCACCAGTTTGGAACCCACACCTGGTCAAGCACGTCAAGAAATTAGAGAGAGTGCCAAGGTTTGCAACAACACTAGTTCCAGAGCTAAGGGAAAATATATCCTACGAAGAAAGGTTAAGGGAAATCGGACTGACGACACTGGAGGACAGGACGGTTAGGGAAGACATGATAACGACATACAAAATACTGCGAGGAATTGACAAGGTGGACAGACAAATTTCATGGACCAGCATAACCCGAACCAGCATGGTTTTTAGAGCAGGACGATCATGCCTGTCACAGCTGCTGAACCATTATGACATTATAATAACTGCATACTCCAGTATGGGCCTGACGTACACGGTGTACAGAGTCTTAAGCGATTCCTTACTGAGGTATCGAAACGCTATTCTCAGGTTTGCCAGGCGCTCATGTGCTGCAACAGTCATTATGACAGAATTACGGAGGCTTTGGGAGACGACCAAAACGCAGATGTAATTTACACAGATTTTGCAAAGGCATTTGACAAATGCGATCATGGAGTGATAGCGCACAAAATGAGGGCCATGGGCATTACGGAAGGCAGATGGATTTTCGGGTTCCTAACACACAGAACACAAAAAGTAGTAGTAAACAGAGCAAGATCCAGCATCAGCGATGTAAAAAGCTCAGTTCCCCAAGGCACTGTCCTGGCACCTCTGCTGTTTCTCATCCTCATAGCAGACATAGAAAAAACACCCTTCACACTTTTGTATCATCATTTGCAGATGACTCTAAAATAAGCATGAAAGTCACTACGGTAGAGGACACTGAAAAATTACAGGAAGACATAAGCAGGGTCTTCCAGTGGGCAGTGGAGAACAACATGACGTTCAATGGTGATAATTTTCAGCTGCTTAGGTATGGAAAAAATGAAGAACTCAAAAGGAACACTATATACAAAACTCAAGGGGGTCACCAAATAAAACGAAAGGAACACGTAAAAGACCTGGGAATAATTATGTCAGCTGACATCTTTTAAAGACCATAACAAGACAAAGATCACGACAGCCAGGAAGATGACGGGGTGGGTATTGAGAACTTTCAAAACAAGGGAAATAATGCCGATGGTGACACTCTTCAAATAGCTAGTGCTCCATCATTTAGAATATTGCTCAGTGCTGACGGACCCGTTCAAAGCAGGAGAAATATCAGAGCTGGAACAAATACAGAGATCGTTTACGGCTCACATTGAGCCAGTAAAGCACCTAAATTACTGGGAACGCCTTCAAGTCTTGAACATGTACTCAATGGAGCGGAGGAGAGAGAGATAACATGATAATATATACCTGAAAAGTACTCTAGGGCTTGGTACCAAATCTGCACACTGCCATAACAACATACTGGAGTGAGAGAAGTGTAAAATAAACCCCGTGAGGAGCAGGGGTGTGGTGGGGACAATAAAGGGAACATTGTATTAACATCCGGGGTCCCAGACTATTCAACATCTTACCAGAAGATATCAGAAACACGGCTGGAACAAGTGTAGAAGCCTTCAAGAGGAAACTGGACAAGTATCTTCAGTAATCATATCTTGTTGTTCTCTGAGAGAACTGATAAAATCCTTTGTGAGACGAAACATTTTGACAGTAAATGGGTGTAATCCCCCGCAGTGTGTTATGTACAGAACGGAAACTGTGTATTACCAGTGTAGTGAGCGACCTAAAGAATAAGACACTTGTGCATCATCGGCGAATCTTTACTGAGGAAACGTTTCGCCAACCAGTAGTGGCTTCAGTCCAGTACAAAGAATAAAGACACTGGCTGCCGAAACGTTTAATAAATAATGATTCCCAAATGTTGCACAAATGTCTCATCGTTCAGCTTGTGGGTTTTGTAAAGCATTTATCACAGCGAGAGAAGTGACCTCCTCACTTCCACCTTCCTTGTATACAGATTGGAGGCCGATTATTGTGTGTACCGTAACCCAGGTTTAACCTGTTGTAATGTTTTATTAACGCCAGTGGAGAAGGCTGAGAAGTCACCGAGAAGGCTAAGGAAACTCCATTATCATCACACCTTCCTTTCCCCATTATCATCCCTCTTTCCTTTCCCCACTATCATCCCACCTTCCTCTCCCTCAATATCACTCCACCTTCTTTACCTCCTTCCCGTCTCCTCCACCTGCCCACCTCCCCCGTCTATATATAAGCGGACACGGGGCGCTCGGTTGACTCCGTCATTCAAGAGAGTCTTGTGCTGGGTCTAATTTTAGAGTTCACAAAAGTGGTCGATGGAGTGTATCACACTAACACGAGAGCATAGCACTATTGTTGTTGCTGTTGTTGTGAGGTGTCTGTTGTGTGGTGTCTGTTGTGTGGTGTCTGTTGTGTGGTGTCTGTTGTGTAGTGTATGGTGTCTGTTGTATGGTGTTTTGTGTGGTGTCTGTTGTGTGGTGTCTGTTGTGTAGTGTATGTTGTGTGGTGTCTGTTGTATGGTGTCTTGTGTGGTGTCTTGTGTAGTGTATGTTGTGTGGTGTCTTGCGTGGTGTCTGTTGTATGGCGTCTGTTGTGTGGTGTCATTCGTGGTATCTGTTGTTTGGCGTTTGTTGTATGTTGTCTGTTGTGTAGTGTATGTTGTGTGGTGTCTGTTGTATGGCTTCTGTTGTGTGGTGTCTGTTGAAACTTGGGTTGAGTGCTACACCTAGAACAACTTGAGTGCCTCACCTGGAACAACCTGAGTGCCTCACCTGGAACAACCTGAGTGCCTCACCTGGAACAACCTGAGTGCCCCACCTGGAACAACCTGAGTGCATCACCTGGAATAACCTGGGTGTCCCACCTGGAACAACCTGAATGCTCCACCTGGAACAACCTGAGTGCCTCACCTGGAACAACCTGAGTGCCTCACCTGGAACAACCTGAGTGCCTCACCTGGAACAACCTGAGTGCCTCACCTGGAACAACCTGAGTGCCCCACCTGGAACAACCTGAGTGCATCACCTGGAACAACCTGAATGCTCCACCTGGAACAACTTGAGTGCCTCACCTGGAACAACCTGAGTGCATCACCTGGAACAACCTGAGTGCATCACCTGGAACAACCTAGGTGTCCCACCTGGAACAACCTGAATGCTCCACCTGGAACAACTTGAGTGCCTCACCTGGAACAACCTGAGTGCCTCACCTGGAACAACCTGAGTGCATCACCTGGAACAACCTGGTGCCTCACCTGGAACAACCTGATGCCTCACCTGGAACAACTGAGTGCCTCACCTGGAACAACCTGAGTGCCTACCTGGAACAACCTGAGTGCCACCTGGAACAACCTGAGTGCTCACCTGGAACAACCTGAGTGCCTCACCTGGAACAACCTGAGTGCCTCACCTGGAACAACCTGAGTGCCTCACCTGGAACAACCTGAGTGCCCACCTGGAACAACCTGAGTGCATCACCTGGAAAACCTGGTGCCCACCTGGAACAACCTGAGTGCCTCCTGGAACAACCTGAGTGCCTCACCTGGAACAACCTGAGTGCATCACCTGGAACAACCTGAGTGCATCACCTGGAACAACCTAGGTGTCCCACCTGGAACAACCTGAATGCTCCACCTGGAACAACTTGAGTGCCTCACCTGGAACAACCTGAGTGCATCACCTGGAACAACCTGAGTGCCAATCAGTCCATGGAACAACCTGAGTGCTCCACCTGAAGAGGACAACCTGAGTGCTCACCTGGAACAACCTGAGTGCTCACCTGGAACAACCTGAGTGCTCACCTGGAACAACCTGAGTGCCTCACCTGGAACAACCGAGTGCCTCACCTGGAACAACCTGAGTGTCTCACCTGGAACAACCTGAGTGCCTTACCTGGAACAACCAGAGTGCCTTACCTGGAACAACCTGAGTGCATCACCTGGAACAACCTGAGTGCCTAACCTGGAACAACCTGAGTGCCTAACCTGGAACAACCTGAGTGCCTCACCTGGAACAACCTGAGTGCCTCACCTGGAACAACCTGAGTGCCTCACCTGGAACAACCTGAGTGCCTCACCTGGAACAACCTGAGTGCCTCACCTGGAACAACCTGAGTGCCTCACCTGGAACAACCTGAGTGCCTCACCTGGAACAACCTGAGTGCCTCACCTGGAACAACCTGAGTGCCTCACCTGGAACAACCTGAGTGCCTCACCTGGAACAACCTGAGTGCCTCACCTGGAACAACCTGAGTGCCTCACCTGGAACAACCTGAGTGCCTCACCTGGAACAACCTGAGTGCCTCACCTGGAACAACCTGAGTGCCTCACCTGGAACAACCTGAGTGCCTCACCTGGAACAACCCGAGTGCCTCACCTGGAACAACCGAGTGCCTCACCTGGAACAACCGAGTGCCTCACCTGGAACAACCGAGTGCCTCACCTGGAACAACCAGAGTGCTTCACCTGGAACAACCTGAGTGCCTCACCTGGAACAACTAGAGTGCCTCACCTGGAACAACCTGAGTGCCTCACCTGGAACAACCTGAGTGCCTCACCTGGAACAACCTGAGTGCCTCACCTGGAACAACCTGAGTGCCTCACCTGGAACAACCTGAGTGCCTCACCTGGAACAACCTGAGTGCCTCACCTGGAACAACCTGAGTGCCTCACCTGGAACAACCCGAGTGCCTCACCTGGAACAACCTGAGTGCCTCACCTGGATCAACCCGAGTGCCTCACCTGGAACAACCCGAGTGCCTCACCTGGAACAGCCCGAGTGCCTCACCTGGATCAACCCGAGTGCCTCACCTGGAACAACCCGAGTGCCTCACCTGGAACAACCCGAGTGCCTCACCTGGAACAACCAGAGTGCCTCACCTGGAACAACCAGAGTGCCTCACCTGGAACAACTAGAGTGCCTCACCTGGAACAACCTGAGTGCCTCACCTGGAACAACCTGAGTGCCTCACCTGGAACAACCTGAGTGCCTCACCTGGAACAACCTGAGTGCCTCACCTGGAACAACCTGAGTGCCTCACCTGGAACAACCTGAGTGCCTCACCTGGAACAACCTGAGTGCCTCACCTGGAACAACCTGAGTGCCTCACCTGGAACAACCTGAGTGCCTCACCTGGAACAACCTGAGTGCCTCACCTGGAACAACCCGAGTGCCTCACCTGGAACAACCCGAGTGCCTCACCTGGAACAAGGCTTAGGATTAAAATATCACGAAGCTTTTTTACTGTTTTTCTTTTCGCTAAAATTTTCAGCGAGTTCTAGGCTAGTCAGGCAAGCTTACCAGTATTGATGGTACCGGTATTGATGGTACTGGTATTGATGGTACCGGTATTGATGGTACCGGTATTGATGGTATCGGTATTGATGGCACCGTTATTGATGGTACCGTTATTGATGGTACCTGTATTGATGGTACCAGTATTGATTTTACAAGTATTGATGGTACCAGTATTGATGGTACTGGTATTGATGGTACCGGTATTGATGGTACTGTTATTGATGGTACTGGTATTGATGGTACAGGTATTGATGGTACAGGTCTTGATGGTACCTGTATTGATGGTACCTGTATTGATGGTACCGGTATTGATGGTACTAGTATTGATGGTACTGGTATTGATGGTACTGGTAATGATGGTACAAGTATTGATGGTACCAGTATTGATGGTACCGGTATTGATAGTACCAGCATTAATAGTACCAGTATTGATGGTACAAGTATTGATGGTACTGGTATTGATGGTACCAGTATTGATGGTACCTGTATTGATAGTACCAGTATTGATGGTACTGGTATTGATGGTACCGGTATTGATGGTATCAGTACTGATGGTAAAAGTATTGATGGTACCGGTATTGATTGTACCAGTATTGATGGTACCAGTGTTGATGGTACTGGTATTGATGGTATCAGTATTGATTGTACTGGTATTGATGGTACCATTGTTGATGTTACTGGTATTGATGGTACCAGTATTGATAATACAGGTATTGATGGTACCATTGTTTATCGTACCAGTATTGATGGTACCATTGTTTATCGTACCAGTATTGATACTATTATTGATGGTACCGGTATTGATGGTACTGGTAATAATGGTACTAGTATTTATGGTACCGGTATTAATGGTACTAGTATTGATAGTACCGGTATTGATACTGGTATTAATGATCCCGATATTGATAGCACCAGTTTTGCTGGTACCGGTATTGATGGTACAAGTATTGATACTGGTATTGATGTTACCTGTATTGATGATACTGGTATTGATGGTACCGGTATTGATGATACTGGTATTGATAGTATCAGTATTGATACTGGTATTGATAGTATCTGTATTGATGACACTGCTATTGATGGTGGTACTAGTATTGATGGTTAAAATATTGATGGTGCCAGTATTGATGGTACCTTAAAACTGGTATTAACAGCATAATTTCAAATTTATTATGTATTTGTGTTAAAAGTAGTGAGTAGATATATGTTGTATTACATTGTCAACTATACAATTCGAATGTAATACAAATTCCTAAGCAATCCCTTCATTAATTTCCGGCTACAAGTTATAATGTATCTCCATGGGGAAGTGGAACAGAATTCTTCCTCCGTAAGCCATGTGTGTCGTAACAGCCGACTAAAATGCCGGGAGCAAGGGGCTAGTAACCCCTTCTCATGTATACATTACTGAAGTTAAAAAGAGAAACTTTCGTTTTAGTGTTTTAGGTCACCTTGCCTCGGTGGGATTCGGCCGGTTTGTTGAAATAAAAAAAAGTTATAATATATCTTTATGACCAGGTTTTCACGGGGTTCAGTTTGAGGTACTGAAGACGTTCTTAATTATTTGAATGTGTTACTCAGTTGATACTGACAGTGAAAGTCGTGTGTACATGCTGCACACCCACACTTTCTCCTGCCGTAAAAGGTGCTGCTAGTGTGCACCAATATTACAGTGTACAGAGAACAAGTGACTTAAAAGTACCATCATTAGCTTAATATATCACGCTCTGAACGTGCTAGTTATCTCTACAGTCATATTGCTAGCAGTTGTGACAGTAAAACTGTAGTCATGTTTTGAACTTAAGTAAGATCTATGTTTTCATTCAGAAGTTGCTTACAGCCTTCTTACGCTCTCTTGAGCGCTTCCACTTTATTTTCACTTCTTCTATAAGGAAGTAAATGAACTTTTTTCTGATTGACGCCACGATGGCAAATTTGATCACCATATGCAGAATACTCGACTGTCGAGAAGGTAGATAAGAGTCAGTTTGACATGTTGAATAGAAAGAAGGTGAAGTCATTACTGCCACCTTCTCTCCACCCCCACATCATCACCCTACCCCCTTCACTATACAGAGGATACGAACCCCTGCCCCCTCTCTCTCTCTCTCTCTTTCTGCCTTGGTACGTTTTTCTTTGTTCTTTGTAATTTGCGTGGTGTAACCTTCCATCTGCTCTGTCGTTCACTTCCATTCACTCTCTTTATATTAATTATCTCTTGGTGTGTGTGTGTGTGTGTGTGTGTGTGCGCTCGCGTGCGCACGCTTGCGGATGTTAGTCCTCTGCTCCAGTCTCCATATCTTCTCTTGTCTTTGTACTGCTGGTATCATGGTATTCTTAATTTCTTTCCTATTCCTTCTTTCACACTTTCATCCAATACCCCCATTACTCTCTTATTCTTTAGTGCTTTACCAATTAATTGCTTTTACTTATTTTCGTCATCTTCCTTACCTTCCTTTTTTCTTCCCTCTCTGTCTGTCTGTCTGTCTTCTCTCTCTCTCTCTCTCTCTCTCTCTCTCTCTCTCTCTCTCTCTCTCTCTCTCTCTCTCTCTCTCTCTCTCTCTGTGCCTCTCTTTTTTCCAACTTTCCTTCCTGCTTCGTTCATTATTCTAATCTCGTTACAAAGTTTTATATCTTCTCGAGGTTCTTTATATATATACTTGGTAAAGTGCGGGTTCCATGCTGGCGCTGCATACTCTAAAATGATCCTAACGTATGTTGTGTATAATGTCCTAAATGAATCGTTGTTAGGGTTCCTGAAAGCAGTTAAGAACATAAGAAAGAAGGAACACTACAGCAGGCCTACTGGCCCATGCGAGGCATGTCCAAGTCTCCCACCGGCTTAAGCCAATGCCCCGACCCAGCCAGGTCAGGTTACATTCACTTAAGGAAGGAGCACGGCATCTGACCTAGTAGCACAAGCTAGTCAGGACCAACTCACACCCACCCGCACCCACTCATATATTTATCTATCCTATTTTTAAAACTACACAACGTTTTAGCCTCTATAACTGTAATCGGGAGTTTGTTCCACTCATCGACAACTCTATTACCAAACCAATGCTTTCCTATATCCTTCCTGAATCTGAATTTATCCAACTTAAAGCCATTGCTGCGTGTCCTGTCAATACTAGATATTTTTAGCACGCTATTTACATCCCCTTTATTAATTCCTGTTTTCCATTTATACACCTCAATCATATCCCCCTAATTCTACGCCTTTCTAGAGAGTGCAGATTCAGGGCCCTCAGTCTATCCTCATAGGGAAGATTTCTGATACATGGGATCAACTTAGTCATCCTCCTTTGTACGTTTTCCAGAGCATTTATATCCATTCTGTAATACGGTGACCAAAACTGTGCAGCATAATCTAGATGAGGCCTAACCAAGGATATATAGAGTTGAAGAACAACCTGAGGACTCCTATTATTTATGCTTCTTGATATGAAGCCAAGGATTCTGTTCGCTTTATTGCGAACACTTATGCACTGCTGTCTAGGTTTTAGATTACTGCTAACCAGAACTCCTAAATCCTTTTCGCAATCAGTAGTATTAAGATCTACATTATTTAGTTTATATGTGGCATGGTTATTGTCCTGTCCAATATTTAGAACTTTGCATTTATCTATATTAAACTGCATCTGCCACTTCTCCGACCACTGCATCAGTCTATTCAAATCTTCCTGGAGTGCTCTAATGTCCTCATTTGAATGAATTGGACGGCCTATTTTGGTGTCATCGGCAAACTTGCTTATGTCGCTATTTATTCCCTCATCTATGTCGTTTATGTAGATTGTGAACAACAAGGGGCCCAATACCGACCCCTGTGGAACACCGCTCGTGACGCTTCCCCACTCTGATTTCTCTCCATTTATGCAAACTCTCTGCTGCCTATTTGTCAACCATGCCTCTATCCAGGAAAAAATTTCTCCTCCTATTCCGTGTGCCTTAATTTTCCTCAATAGTCTCTGATGTGGGACTCTATCAAAAGCCTTACTGAAGTCCATATACTCAATATCATATTCATTACCATGATCTACCTCCTCAAACACCTTAGTGAAAAAAGTTATTAAGTTTGTAAGGCAGGAACGCCCTTTTGTAAAACCGTGCTGAGATTCGTTGATTAATTTATGCTTTTCAAGATGGCTGCAAATTGCCTCGGCAATTATTGATTCCATAAATTTTCCCACTATGGAGGTTAGGCTTATTGGTCTATAGTTCGAAGCTAAGGACCTGTCACCTGCTTTGAAAATAGGTATTACATTTGCCATTTTCCACTTATTTGGCACCATGCCAGTTTGCAGTGATATGTTGAAAAGATTAGCCAACGGTTTGCTAAGCTCCTCTTTACATTCCTTTAGAACCCTTGCATACAGTTCATCAGGGCCTGGGGATTTGTTAGGTTTTAATTTATCTATTTGTCTAAGGACCATGTCACTTGTGACCCTAATCGTGCATAGTTTACTATCATCCTGTTCTACATAATTAATTATTTCTGGAATATCGCTAGTATCTTCCTGTGTAAAAACTGAGAGGAAGTAAGTGTTAAACATTCTACACATTTCCTTATCACTGTCGGTGAGCAGACCTGAGTAACTTTTGAGTGGGCCTATCTTGTCCCTAATCTTACTTCTGTATACCTGAAAAAATTCTTTTGGGTTAGTCTTCGATTCTCTCGCAACTTTAACCTCATAGTCTCTTTTTGCTTTTCTTATTCCCTTTTTTATTTCTCTCTTTAACTGAATATATTGATTACCTAATTGCCTAGTTAGCTAGTTTTGTATATGCCGCTGAAGTTATACGATTTACGTTTACTTATGGTAATAAGTACTGTGAGATGCTGACTCCCAGATTATCGTCCATAACGTTGTCTGCAGCATCTCTCATCCCAGGTTTGTCTTCCGTGTCCTGTTTTGTCACTACATTTATTAAGAATGGATTCAAGTAGCCGCCTTCTTGACCGTGTCTTCCGTTATTATCTTCATTAACTTTACATCCACAACAACAATAAAAATGATATATAATATACACATAGAAGCCTCTCGTAGGAGACAAACTAATGGCTACGTTTCGGTCCGACTTGGACTACCAACTAGTGTCCTATATGTAGCTTATTTGGGTATTGTTCCAGTCACTGTGTTGTGCCTTTTTATTTAATACATAAGATTCAGTTTTTGCCTGGCAGATCATTTACGTGTGTCAGAAGCAGCAGGTGTTGAAGAACTGATTCTTGAGGGACTCCATTCGTCACCCGTGCCCCAACACCTTCCTTACCATTACCCAGGACCTTCTGTTCATTAAGTAGCATATATTGTTCTATTATATTTGTAAAGTAACAAATACTAGGCTTCGTATGTTCGTAAGTAGTTATTTAGGTGGGGAGGGTTGGGACCAATCCCTCAGCCAGCAACAACAGCCTGGTTGACCAGGCTAGTACCAGACGAGCCTGGCCCATGGCCGGACTCCTGGAGTAGAAAGACTCTCGAAACTCATCAAAGGTACCACTTGCTATGCTAAACTTTGTGTGTTTTTACCACCTCAGTTCAAACACCCCATAAAATTGAAGATAATAACTAATTTAAATAATATGTAATTCTGTTGTGATTGACCAATTGTCACTTGCACACTTTCTTATTATATTTATGTTTGTAGTTAACTGCACAAGAAGTCTTGCATAATATACTATGTCTAGTTCTTAAGTAATATGCGAGTCTTATCATTAATTGCCCAAAATGCTTTGCATAATTGGTGGCTTTCTTTTGTGCCTATTTTCTGTTGATTTATGTAAACTACTGAATTCCTTGTATGGCTCAATAAAATCAAAATTATTATCATTAGTAGTAGTAGTAGTAGTAGTAGTAGTAGTAGTAGTAGTAGTAGTATTGGTGTGTATTGTTTATCACTTGGTGATACGTGCAGTGAGTGTAGCTAGCGTGTGTGTGGTGGCTACTCGTACTGTGTCATGTCTTGCAGTTCACGAGTGTATTTGCTGCTGGGTTTTTTTTTAACTTGGTGTGCATTTGTGTTCGGTGTTTATCTTCGTTATTTTTATTGTTTGTTAATTTTATGCCTGTTTTTATGTGTGCTGTATGTATACTTTTTATGACTGAGTGACCTATGAGTGCTGTGTAAATGTTGCAACTATTGCTACGACAGTTGAGGAACATACAGTCTACCTAACTTTCTCGCCCTTGCTTAATTTCCGTCAGTGTCATAAAACTGGCAGAGTTGTGAGAGAAGATTTGTCATCTGTAAACCCATGTTGGTTGTTTCTTACGTTTCAATTTTTCCTTAAAGATGCTGAGTTATTCTCTTTCTTCTTATGTTTTTTTTAATAATTGTAACCGAACACATGTACTCAAGCCCGAGGGACTGATTACCTCAATGTCCGCCTCATCTTTCACTTTTCTTCTCTGTATTGGACTGATGAAGCCACTGGCTGGCGAAACGTTCCCTCACTAAAGATTCCCAATTGTTGCACAAGTGTCTCATTCTTCAAAGTTTCAAAACCATTGCATCACGAAGTATTAATATTCAGCCCACCAGATACAACATTGATATATCTGGTGAGAATGGTAGCCAGAAATAACATAATTTACCTAGACATTAGAAGTGCTTTATAGCTTAGAGCTTCTTGTCCATTTCTTTTCATATTTATTGGGATCACATTTGTAGTTTTCCAGCTGTTTGGGGGTTTCTGTTTCCAAGGACTTGTTCCATATCCTTGCTAAACGATACCAAAGTTTCTCCACTCTCAATACTCAAGGTGATAACCTCTCAGGTCCCGCTGCTTTCTGCGCATCACCATTCATTAGGAACTCCCTAATTTCCTCCATTGTCATTGAAGTTTTCCTAATCTTTGTATTATTCTCCACCTGGTATCTTCCAAAAGTCTTCGGTGTGACACTTTTTTTTTTGACTCAGGGTTTTACAAGGTTAGATTAAGGATTCCTAACTTTAATTATAAGTTAAGATCTATTACCTATATCAACTCTTTGAACCTTCTATTCTTCACAAGCCTCAGATTTGTTGTTTTGTTCTTAGCTTTTGTTCTAGTTTTCTATTGTTTATATTTTCACGAGGAATGTTTGTGTCCCCACAGGTGAGTGTTGGAGGCTGAGGAGAGTAATGCTGACGCGATGGAGAGGCAAGTGACGATTTTCTGGAAGTTCCTACCTGTTGATGGTTCCAGTGGTCACTGCCTCCTGTGGCCCTGTCCAGGACCAGGCTGCAGGTCTAACTTATTGATGGCTCCGTGAATCACTGCTCCCTACGGAAGAGTCCTGGACCAGACTGCAAGTCTGACCTATTGATGGTTCCAGTGGTCACTGCCTCCTGTAGCCCGGTCCAGGACCAGGCTGCAGGTCTGATTTAGTGGTGGTTCCGTGGATCAATGCTCCCTGTGACAGAGTCCAGGACCAGACTGCAGGTCTGACCTGTCAGTGTTAACAAATACCTCGGGTTGTACCACCAGAGGCCAGAAAACACTAAAAACATGACCAGTGTAGGGGTTTATAGGCGGGGAAGGAAGGGCAGTGTAGTAGAGAGGGATGGAGAACTAAAAGGTGAAGGCAGCAGGTGTGAGGGATTGAATGACCATGGGTGAAGGCAGCAGGTGTGAGGGATTGAAGGACCATGGGTGAAGGTAGCAGGTGTGAGGGATTGAAGGACTATGGGTGAAGGCAGCAGGTGTGGGGAATTGAAGGACCATGGGTGAAGGCAGCAGATGTGAGGGATTGAAAGACCATGGGTGAAGGTAGCAGGTGTGAGGGATTGAAGGACTATGGGAGAAGGCAGCAGGTGTGGGGAATTGAAGGACCATGGATGAAGGCAGCAGGTGTGAGGGATTGAAGGACCATGGGTGAAGGCAGCAGGTGTGAGGGATTGAAGGACCATGGGTGAAGGCAGCAGATGTGAGGGATTGAATTACCATGGGTGAAGGCAGCAGGTGTGAGGGATTGAAGGACCATGGGTGAAGGCAGCAGGTGTGAGGGATTGAAGGACCATGGGTGAAGGCAGCAGGTGTGAGGGATTGAAGGACCATGGGTGAAGGTAGCAGGTGTGAGGGATTGAAGGACCATGGGTGAAGGCAGCAGGTGTGAGGGATTGAAGGACCATGGGTGAAGGCAGCAGGCGTGAGGTATGAAGGACCATGGGTGAAGGCAGCAGGCGTGAGCTATGAAGGACCATGGATGAAGGCAGCAGGTGTGAGCTATGAAGGACCATGGGTGAAGGCAGCAGGTGTGAGCTATGAAGGACCATGGGTGAAGGCAGCAGGTGTGAGGTATGAAGGACCATGGGTGAAGGCAGCAGGTGTGAGCTATGAAGGACCATGGGTGAAGGCAGCAGGTGTGAGCTATGAAGGACCATGGGTGAAGGCAGCAGGTGGAGCTATGAAGGACCATGGGTGAAGGCAGCAGGTGTGAGCTATGAAGGACCATGGGTGAAGGCAGCAGGTGTGAGCTATGAAGGATCATGGGTGAAGGCAGCAGGTGTGAGCTATGAAGGACCATGTGTGAAGGCAGAGTGTGAGCTATGAAGGATCATGGGTGAAGGCAGCAGGTGTGAGCTATGAAGGACCATGGGTGAAGGCAGCAGGTGTGAGCTATGAAGGACCATGGGTGAAGGCAGCAGGTGTGAGCTATGAAGGACCATGGGTGAAGGCAGCAGGTGTGAGCTATGAAGGACCATGGGTGAAGGCAGCAGGTGTGAGCTATGAAGGACCATGGGTGAAGGCAGCAGGTGTGAGCTATGAAGGACCATGGGTGAAGGCAGCAGGTGTGAGCTATGAAGGACCATGGGTGAAGGCAGCAGGTGTGAGCTATGAAGGACCATGGGTGAAGGCAGCAGGTGTGAGCTATGAAGGACCATGGGTGAAGGCAGCAGGTGTGAGCTATGAAGGACCATGGGAAGGCAGCAGGTGTGAGCTATGAAGGACCATGGGTGAAGGCAGCAGGTGTGAGCTATGAAGGACCATGGGTGAAGGCAGCAGGTGTGAGCTATGAAGGACCATGGGTGAAGGCAGCAGGTGTGAGCTATGAAGGACCATGGGTGAAGGCAGCAGGTGTGAGCTATGAAGAGAGTAATTACCGGGAGACCTGATCAAGGACTGGGCCGCGGGGGCGGTGACCCCCGTAACACCCTCCAGGTTTACTACTGGTATCACGTTACGTCACACACAGCACAGTGTGACGTCACGTCACACACACAGCACAGTGTGACGTCACGTCACACTGCCAGGACACCAGGCTTGAGCAGCCCAACACAACTCATTGTCAAAGTGTTTAATACAACTTCAGTTGCAAACTCTAGTTAGTAACAAATAATTAAGCACATTCAACAGTTTCATTTTATGAAACAAACTTTAGCCAGTAACAAATAAATCATTCAACAATTTTCAGATTCCACAATAAACTTTAGCATGTAAGAAATAATTCCAGTTTGTGTAAGATACATTAGTGAGTTAAAAATATAAATACCGAGCTTAATGAACTCCGTCTGGAAGATTACTTTAAGATGACTATGCACCTGTGTCTTGCTTAAGTCTCCTATACCAACTTAAAACAGAAGATGACAATTAGAAAAGGGACGACGCTCCCTCTACAGGGGAGGAGGAAGAGGTTATTAAACTTTCCAGACTTTCCAGACTTTCTTGAGAAGGAAAGTGAGTACTGGATAGAGACATGGGAAAGACGGAAGAGTTGTGAACGTTGCCCGCAAGACTCACAGGAAAACTATGCTGGTAATTTAGGAGGTAATGTGCTGCATGAGCCTGGCTGTGTAGGCCTGCTGGACGCTGGCAACAACAGCCTGATGGACCAAGCTGATCAAAGAGGGAGAGGGAGGAAGTAAGAAAGGAAGGAAGGCTTGTTGGGGAAGTAGTAGAGACGTAAGTTCTGTAATGTAGAATCATGCAAGACATAGCAACAGGAGCAGGAGCAGCAGCAACACAAGTGCCAGCAGCAGCAACACAAGCATCAACACAAGCATCAACATCAACAGAAGGAACGGCAACAACAGCAGCAGCATCAACAGCAGCAGCTGTTGATGCTGCAGTGGCGCCGCCCTGGGCTGTGGTGTGTGATATGTAGTGGTGAGGTATGTAGCCAGTGTGGGTGGTGAGGGTGGGTGCTAGGTGTGTTAGGTGGTAGTGGTGAGGTATGTAGCCAGTGTGGTTGGTGAGGGTGGGTGCTAGGTGTGTTAGGTGGTAGTGGTGAGGTATGTAGCCAGTGTGGTTGGTGAGGGTGGGTGCTAGGGTGTGTTAGGTGGTAGTGGTGAGGTATGTAGCCAGTGTGGTTGGTGAGGTGGGTGCTAGGTGTGTTAGGTGGTAGTGGTGAGGTATGTAGCCAGTGTGGTTGGTGAGGGTGGGTGCTAGGTGTGTTAGGTGGTAGTGGTGAGGTATGTAGCCAGTGTGGTTGGTGAGGGTGGGTGCTAGGTGTGTTAGGTGGTAGTGGTGAGGTATGTAGCCAGTGTGGTTGGTGAGGGTGGGTGCTAGGTGTGTTAGGTGGTAGTGGTGAGGTATGTAGCCAGTGTGGTTGGTGAGGGTGGGTGCTAGGTGTGTTAGGTGGTAGTGGTGAGGTATGTAGCCAGTGTGGTTGGTGAGGGTGGGTGCTAGGGTGTGTTAGGTGGTAGTGGTGAGGTATGTAGCCAGTGTGGTTGGTGAGGGTGGGTGCTAGGTGTGTTAGGTGGTAGTGGTGAGGTATGTAGCCAGTGTGGTTGGTAGGGTGGGTGCTAGGTGTGTTAGGTGGTAGTGGTGAGGTATGTAGCCAGTGTGGTTGGTGAGGGTGGGTGCTAGGTGTGTTAGGTGGTAGTGGTGAGGCATGTAGCCAGTGTGGTTGGTGAGGGTGGGTGCTAGGTGTGTGTAGGTGGTAGTGGTGAGGTATGTAGCCAGTGTGGTTGGTGAGGGTGGGTGCTAGGTGTGTGTTAGGTGGTAGTGGTGAGGTATGTAGCCAGTGTGGTTGGTGAGGGTGGGTGCTAGGTGTGTTAGGTGGTAGTGGTGAGGTATGTAGCCAGTGTGGTTGGTGAGGGTGGGTGCTAGGTGTGTGTTAGGTGGTAGTGGTGAGGTATGTAGCCAGTGTGGTTGGTGAGGGTGGGTGCTAGGTGTGTGTTAGGTGGTAGTGGTGAGGTATGTAGCCAGTGTGGTTGGTAAGGGTGGGTGCTAGGTGTGTTAGGTGGTAGTGGTGAGTGAAACACCAGTATGAAACATTGTTCAGTGATCCACAATAGAAGAGGAACATCCAGAAAGATTCTTCCCACCCTTCAGATTTTTCTAACATGTGCATAAATCCTGTAGAATTCGAGAGGGAAATAGAAAACCTGCACACACATGCAGGACCAGACGCATGGAACTCTTTATATTTATAAATAAATGAAAGTTAGCACTGCTACGAAGATATACATTAGTTTCATTGTACGAAAATGGTAGTAGAGCCCTGGCAGAAAAAACTTATAGGTCAGTGGCACTAACATCTCAAAGTAAAATTCTTTGAGAGGGAGGTGAGACACCAAGTTACAAACTTTAAGGAAAAACATGACATGTACAACTCAGGTCAGCATAGGTTGAGAGATCATTCTTGTCACGACTACTGGAGCGCTGTACTAAAATTATGGAGTCTGAAAGAATCCCACACTTTGAGGTGATGTACACAAACTTCTCTAAGGCATTTTACAAATTTGAGCATGGAGTGATAACATGCAAAATGACATCAAGACTTACATCAGGACAAGTAGGCAAATGGATTTACATTTTTCTAATGAACAGAACACAAGAGTAGTAGTAAACAATGTAAACTCTAGCCTTAGCAATGCAGTAAGCTGAGTGCCCCAAGACACTCTCCTGTTTCTCTTCCTCATAGAAGACAGATAAAAATACAAGTTTCAGCTTTGTATCATCCTTTGTGACAACACAAAATTAGCAAGAAAGCAACTTCAGCAGATGACATTGAAAATCTACAAGAGGATAAAAACAAAGTCTTGCAATGGGTGGTAGTAAATTACATGATGTCCAGGGACAAATTTCAGTTGCTGAGCTATCGGGAAGTAAAGATTGAGTAACCCTTAAAGAAAACGGTAGACAAAATGCAGGAGGGTCACCCCATAGAACATGTAAAAGTCCTAGGAATAATAATGTCAGCTGACTTATTTTTTAAAGAAGAAATAATATCAATAGTAATATTAATCAAAGCATTTGTGCTCCCTAGCTGGGAGTAATAGTGTAGACAGCTTCGTTCAAAGCGGATGATGTAGCAGAACTGGAAAAAATATAGTGTTTTCCTCCTGCATAGAACCACTAAAGTATTTAAATTACTGGGAACGCCTCAAAAGAAGTGGGCATGGACTCTCTGGAAAGAAGGCGGAATAGATACTTGATAATATACACATGGAAGATATTGGAGGGCTTGGTCCCAAATCTGCACACTACCATAACCCCTCAAAGAAGGTCCCGTGACGCTAGTGAGGGGGCTCATGATCTAGGGAAATGGACCTGATTTTCCCCTTTGGATCAGACCTGATTGCTTCCTATTGTCTCAGGCGCTGTAGGGTTTTAATGCTCCCCCATGAATGTGACACGTTGCTGGAGTGGCAGATGTGGGAGGAAGTGTAAACAGGTCCAGTAAATAGAGCAGAGGAGGCACAGGCACAATAAAACAACACTGTATCATTATCCTGGAGGGAATTACGGGAGTCAATGTCCCCTCGGTCCGTCCATGACCAGGCCTCATGGTGGATCAGGGCCTGATTAACCAGGCTGTTACTGTTGGCCACATGCAGTCCAACTTACAAACCACAGCCCGGCTGGTCAGGCACTGACTTTAGGTATCTGTCCAGTTCCCTCTTAAAGATAGATATTGGTCTCTTGGTAATCCCTCCTTATGAATAATGGGAGGCTGTTCAACAGTCTTGGGCCCCTGACACTTATTATGTTTTCTCTACTTGTATTCACGGCAGCCCTGCTTTTCATTGGGGGACTGTTGCACCATCTACTGAGTATTGCTTTCATAGGGAGTGATTTATGTATGCAGATTTGGGACCAGTCCCTCTAGGATTTTCCAGGTGAAAGTCATGACATACCTTTCTCGCCTGTGCTCCAAGTAGTACAGGTCAAGGGACTTCAAATGTTCCCAGTAATTGAGGTGCTTTACTAAACTTATATGTGCAGTGAAGGTCCTCTGTACATTCTCCAGATCAGCAGTTTTGCCTACCTTGAATGGAGCTGTTAGTGTACAGAATTATTCCAGCCTAGAACTAGAAAGAACAAGTGACTTAACGACGATAATCATTGACTAAGCATTCCTTGTTTTGAAGGTTAGCATTATTCATCCTATCATTTTCCTCACAGTTGTGATAATGCCATTGTTGTGGCCCTCTGACATTGTCACTCTTCAGTCCTTCACATTAGTTTTTCGCTTTGTTGATTACTCAATATAAAATTAGTAGATATCAGAAATATTGCAGGAGCCTCTATAAAAGTTTTAATGGAAAACTGGATCACTACCTCCATGGTGTGCCAGATCGACCAGGTTGTGAGGGATGTGTGATCCGGTGGGCTGCCAACAGCAACAATCTGGTCGACCAGGCAATCATCAGTGAGGCCTGGCCCAGGGCCGGACCACCAGAGTAGCAAAACTCCAGAAACAGGTTAAAGGTAAGTATTAGGTAGGTGTGGTTGTGTAGGTGGGTGGTAGGTGTGGCTGTGTAGGTGGGTGGTAGGTGTGGCTGTGTAGGTGGGTGGTAGGTGTGGCTGTGTAGGTGGGTGGTAGGTGTGGCTGTGCAGGTGGATGGAGGGTGGTGTGCAGGTGGGGAGGTGTGCGTGCAGGTGGGTGGTAGGTGTGGCTGTGCAGGTGGGCGGAGGTGTGGCTGTGCAGGGGATGTAGGTGTGCAGGTGCGGGCAGCAGGCGCTGCGTGCAGGGTGGCGTGTAGGTGGGCTGGTAGGTGTGGGTGAGGTGGGTGGTAGGTGGGTGGTCAGGTGAGTGTGCAGCAGGTGGATGGTTTCAGGTGGCTGTGCAGGTGGATGGTAGGTGTGGCTGTGCAGGTGGGTGGTAGGTGTGGCTGTACAGTTGGGTGGTAGGTGTGACTATGCAGGTGGATGGTAGGTGTGGCTGTGTAGGTGGGTGGTCTGGTGGCATGCAGGTGGCGGGTAGGTGTGCTGTACGGTGGATGGTAGGTGTGGCTGACAGGTGGATGTAGGTGTGGCATCGTAACAGGTGGGTGGCTAGGGTGTGGTGGCTGCAGGTGAAGGCAGGTGTGGCTGTGCAGGTGGTGGTGTGTGGCGCAGGTGGGTGGTAGGTGTGGATGCAGGTGTGTGGTATGATGTGGCTGACAGGTGGGTGGTAGGTGTGGCTTGCAGGTGGGTGGCATGGGCAGCAGTGGTGGCAGGTGTGGCTGTGCAGGTGGGTGGTAGGTGTGCTATGCAGGTGGATTTGGAGGTGTGGCATTGTGCATGTGGGGGTAGGTGTGGCTGTGCATGTGGGTGGTTAGTGTAGCTGTGCAGGTGGGTGGTAATTGTGGCTGTCAGGTGGGTGGTGATGTGGCTTGCAGGTGAGGTAATTGGCTGTGCAGGTGGGTGGTAGGTGTGGATGTGCAGGTGGGTGGTTGATGTGGCTGTGCAGGTGGGTGGTAGGTGTGGCTGTGCAGGTGGGTGGTTGGTGTGGCTGTGCAGGTGGGTGGTAGGTGTGGCTGTGCAGGTGGGTGGTTGGTGTGGCTGTGCAGGTGGGTGGTAGGTGTGGCTGTGCAGGTGGGTGGTAGGTGTGGCTGTGCAGGTGGGTGGTAGGTGTGGCTGCAGGTGGGTGGAGGTGTGGCTGCAGTGGGGCGTGCAGGTGGGTGGTAGGGGGTGGCAGGGGGTGGTGATGTGGCTTACAGGTGGTGGCAGGTGATGCGGGCAGGTGGGCGGTAGGGTGGCTGCAGGTGGCGGTAGGTGTGGCTGTGCAGGTGGGTGGTAGGTGTGGCTGTGCAGGTGGGTGGTAGGTGTGGCTGTGCAGGTGGGTGGTAGGTGTGGCTGTGCAGGTGGGTGGTAGGTGTGGCTGTGCAGGTGGGTGGTTGGTGTAGCTGTGCAGGTGGGTCGTAATTGTGGCTGTGCAGGTGGGTGGTTGGTGTAGCTGTGCAGGTGGGTCGTAATTGTGGCTGTGCAGGTGGGTGGTTGATGTGGCTATGCAGGTGGGAGGTAATTGTGGCTGTGCATGTGGGTGGTAGGTGTGGATGTGCAGGTGGGAGGTAGGTGTGGATGTGCAGGTGGGTGGTGTGATGGGTGCAGGTGGGTGGTGATTGGCTGTCAGGTGGGTGGTAGGTCTGGCTGTGCAGGTGGTGGTATGATGTGGCTGTACAGGTGAGTGGTGTGTGGCTGTACAGGTGGGTGGTAGGTGTGGCTGTGCAGGTGGGTGGTAGGTGTGGCTGTGCAGGTGGGTGGTAGGTGTGTTGCAGGTGAAGATCAATAGGCCACGAGACCTGCCTGGCTAGCTTCCTTACCTCCTCCACCCACACCCTCACCCACCACACCCTCACCCACCACACCCACACCCTCACCCACCACACCCTCACCCACCACACCCACACCTATCACACCCTCACCCACCACACCCACACCCTCCACACCACCACACCCTCATCCATCACACCCTCACCCACCATACCCTCACCCTCCACACCCACTATACTCACACCACATCCTCACCCATACTCACTACACCCACATGTACCTCACTCCCACCACACTCATCCCCTCACCCACATCTACAACACCCTCACTCTCCCCCCCCACACGCGCGCGCGCACACACGACTGGGGCCAATGAGCCAGGACTCGACTCCAGCAAAGAGCAGCTGGTGGGAACACTGGGTGCGGGTGGGAACACTGGGTGCGGGTGGGAACACTGGGTGCTGGTGAGAACACTGGGTGCGGGTGGGAACACTGGGTGCGGTGAGAACACTGGGTGCTGGTGAGAACACTGGGTGCTGGTGGGAACACTGGGTGCTGGTGAGAACACTGGGTGCTGGTGAGAACACTGGGTGCTGGTGAGAACACTGGGTGCGGGTGGGAACACTGGGTGCTGGTGGCCTGGGAGTGTCTGCTGAAAGCTCTCCTCCTCCCAGTGGACAGATTTGATTGGATTGACGGTGATTTAATTAAATTAAAAGGGGGATGAAAGGTTTAGAACTAAAACAAGGGTAACTCTGTAAATATAATTTTTGTGCCTGTTGTGTGTGTAGCTCAGTGTCTGTGTTTGTATGCTTAAGTATGTGTATACCTGTGTCTGTGTATGTGTTTATATGCGTATGTATATGCATGCTTGCGTCTGTTAGTTAGTTACCATTTTGTCCTAGGCACAAGTGTGTTTGCATACTTGTGTGTATGTATTCTTGTTAGCGATGTATCGGATGTGAAAATTTAAGATATCCGCGGATGCGGAGGTCTATACGGATGTCTTACTTATTTTGCGGATACGGATGCAAGAAATTGTGCGGATGTTGATGCGGATGTAAGAAATTGTGCGGAAGTTCCGCGGATACGGATATCCGATACATCACTAATTCTTGTGTATGTATGCTAGTGTCTGTGTTTTTTTTTAACTCTTTGCATGTTTGTGTCTTTGTATGTTAGTGTTTTTGTCTATATGCGTGTATGTGATATATATGTATGTATATGATATATATGCGTGTAGTGTATGTGATATTTATGCGTGTATGTGATATATATGTGTGTATATGATATATATGCGTGTATGTGATATATATGCGTGTATATGATGTATATGCGTGTATGTGATATATACGCGTGTATGTGATATATATGCGTGTATGTGATATATATGCATGTAGATATTGCGATGGATATATATGCGTGTATGTATATATATGCGTGTATGCGATATGCGGATGTATATATTGCGTGTATGTGATATATATGAGTTATGGATATATATGCGTGTATGTCGATATTTATGCGTGTATGTATATGCGTGTATATATATGCGTGTATGTGATCTAATGTGTATATGATGTATATGCGTGTATGTGATATTACGCGTGTATGTGATATATATGCGTGTATGTGATATATATGGTGTGTACTGGATATTACTGCGTGTATATGCTCATTCTCGCAGTGAATGATACGTATTGATTATACGAGTGATATATTATATTATAGCGTGTATGTGATATATAGCTTATGGTGATATATAGCGTATATAGTGTATGATATGCTGTGTATGTGATATATATGCGTGTGTATGTATATATGTATCGTGTATGTGATGTTTATATGCGTTATGTATATATGCATTGCGTGTATTATTACATGCGTGAGTGTTGATATGTGTGTATGTATATATGCGTGTATGGATTTTGTGATATTGATATATAGCGTGTATGTGATATAATGCGTGTATAGTGAATATATGTCAAGTTATTGATGATATATGCGTGTATGTGAATATTGCGTGTATGTGATATACGTATCGATGAATGCACTATTATGCGTGTATGTATGATATGCGTGTATGTATATTTGCGTGTATGTGATATTTGTATGTGATATGCGTGTATTGATATATATGCGTGTATGATATATACTGTATGTAATGATATATATGCGTGATTTATGCGTGTATGTGATATATATGCGTGTATGTGATATATATGTGTATATGATATATATGCGTGTATGTGATATATATGCGTGTATATGATGATATGGTGAGTATATGTGTATTGATAGTATGTGATAGTGTATATGATATATATGCGTGTATGTGATATATATGCGTGTATGTGATATATATGCGTGTATTGATATATGCGTGTATGTGATATATATGCGTGTATGTGATATATGCGTGTATGTGATATATATGCGTGTATGTGATATATAGCGTGTATGTGATATATATGCGTGTATGTGATATATAGGGTGATATCGTGTATGTGATATATATTCGTGCATATGATATATATGCTTGTATGTGATATATATGCGTGTATGTGATATGCGTGTATGTGATATGCGTGTATGTGATATATATGCGTGTATATGATATATATGCGTGTATGTGATATGCGTGTATGTGATATATATGCGTGTATGTGATATATATGCGTGTATGTGATATATATGCGTGTATGTGATATATATGCGTGTATGTGATATATATGCTGTATGATGATATATAGCGTATGTGTTTATGCGTGATATATATGCGTGTATGTGATATATATGCGTGTATGTGATATTATGTGTATCGTGATATATATGCGTGTATGTGATATATATGCGTGTATTATGATATATATGCGTATGATATATATGTGATGATATATATGTGATTGATATATGTGTATGTATATATAGCGTGTATGTATGATATGCGTGTATGTGATATATATGCGTGTATTGTATATATGCGTGTATGTGATATATATGCGTGTATGTGATATATGCGTGTATGTGATATATATGCGTGTATGTGATATATATGCTGTATTGATAGTATGTGATTGATTGATTATATGCGTGATATGATGATATATAGCGTGTATGTGATATATATGCGTGTATGTGATATATATGCGTGTATGTGATATATATGCGTGTATTGATATATGCGTGTATGTATGTATATATGCGTGTATGTGATATGCGTGTATGTGATATATATGCGTGTATGTGATATATATGCTGTATTGATATATATGCGTGTATGTGATATATGCGTGTATGTGATATATATGCGTGTATGTGATATATATGCGTGTATGTGATATATGCGTGTATGTGATATATATGCGTGATGTGATATATAGCGTGATGATATATATGTGTAGTGATATATGCGTGTATGTGATATATATGTGTGTATTGATATATATGCGTGTATTGATATATGCGTGTATGTGATATGCGTGTATTGATATATATGGTGTATGTGATAATATGCGTGTATATGATATATATGCGTGTATGTGATATTACGCGTGTATGTGATATATATGCGTGTATGTGATATATATGCGTGTATATGATATATATGCGTGTATATGATATATATGCGTGTATGTGATATATATGCGTGTATGTGATATATATGGTGTATGTGATATAATGCGTGTATATGATATATGCGTGTATATGTATATAGCGTGTATGTGATATGGTGTATTGATATATATGCTGTGTATATGATATATATGCGTGTATGTGTATATATGTGTATTGATATGCGTGTATATGATATATATGCGTGTATGTGATATTAGCGTGTATATGATATATATGCGTGTATGTGATATATATGGTGTATGTGATATATATGCGTGTATGTATATGTGATATGTGATTGATATATATGCGTGTATGTGATATATGATGTTGTGTATGTGATATATATGCGTGTATGTGATATATATGCGTGTATTGATATGGTATTATATGCGTGTATTGATATATATGCGTGTATGATGTATATATCGTATGTGATATGCGTGTATGTGATAATATGCGTGTATAGTGTATATATCGTTGTGTATATATGCGTGTATGATGATATATATCGTGTATTGATATATATGCGTGTATGTGATATATATCGTGTATTGATATATATGCGTGTATGTGATATATATGCGTGTATGTGATATGCGTGTATTGATATATATGCGTGTATGTGATATATATGCTGTATGTGATATATATGCTGTATTATACGTGTATTATATATGCGTGATATGTGATATATATGCGTGTGTGATATATGCGTGTATGTGATGTATATGCGTGTATATGATATATATGCGTGTATGTGATATATATTCGTGCATATGATATATATGCTTGTATGTGATATATATGCGTGTATGTGATATATATGCGTGTATGGATATATATGCGTGTATGTATATATGCGTGTATGTGATATATATGCGTGTAGTGATATATATGCGTGTATGTGATATATATGCGTGTATATATGATATATATGCGTGTATGTGATATATATGCGTGTATGTGATATATATGCGTGTATGTGATATATATGCGTGTATGTGATATATATGCGTGTATGTGATATGCGTGTATGTGATATATATGCGTGTATGTGATATATATGCGTGTATGTGATATATATGCGTGTATGTGATATATATGCGTGTATGTGATATATATATGCGTGTATGTGATATATATGCGTGTATGTGATATATATGCGTGTATGTGATATATATGCGTGTATGTGATATATATGCGTGTATGTGATATATATGCGTGTATGTGATATATATGCGTGTATGTGATATGCGTGTATGTGATATATATGCGTGTTGTATTCCAGTCATACGGGTATCGCCGGGGAGCTGGATGAAGTATTTGTGAAGTAGACTCTGAGATGTCACGCATGTTCTTCCTTGCATGTGTCTGCATATATATATATATAGCAATGTCGTGCCGAATAGGTAAAACTGGTCGATTAGGAAGAAATTTAAAATTGTCCTTTCCAAAATTTTCTCTTTCATGTATGTTAATGTAAAAATTAATAATTTTGTACCAAAAGAACCTTAAAAGACTTACCTAACCTTATTATAACAAGCGCAATTTAAGTTAGAATAATCTAACTAAATACATTTTAGATAAGTTTAAACAAAGACAAGGAAATATATATTTTTCGTTAGGTTCAGAATGATTTTTGCGGAATTCAAAATAGCAAATTTTACCTATTCGGCACGACAAATATATATATATATATATATATATATATATATATATATATATAAACACACACACACACACATATACACATACACACATATATATACACACACATACACACATATACATACAAACACATACACACACACACATGCACACATACATGCACATACACACACACACACACACAGAGACACACACACACACATATATATATATATATATATATATATATATATATATATATATATATATATATATATATATATATAATATATATATATACACACACACACATACACATATATATATACACACACACACATACACATGCACACACACACACACTCACACGCACCTACACACACACACACACACTCACACGCACCTACACACACAGTAGCGACCAGTGAAGAGGCTGGGCCAGGAGCTATGACTCGACCCCTGCAACCACAACTAGGTGAGTACACACACACACAATACAATGGAAGACAAGCCACGGGGGATAGAAATCTTCAGTTCAAGATCTTTCACCGGTCTCCGTGCATCATCAGGAGTAATGTAAGAGTAGCAACACGTAGTTTGAGTGTTTGTGTTGTTGTGTTGCTGCTGCGCTGTATCTTGGTAACACATCCTTTATAATCACCACATCTCTAGCGTCTATATTTTTTATTCCCCCCACTGTATTTTGTTAATGGATAATTCATAAAAATACACTCTGTTATTACACCTGAGTAGATGGTATTGTGGCAACCGTGTGTGCCGTGTTTGTTAACACGGCAACTGAGACGTTAGTCCTTGTTATCAAATTTACATAATTTTTTTTATATACATTTTTTTATTAAGAGTCCTTCAAGTATGTATATATGGCGAGATTCACTTTGCCTTAGTTTATAGGTGAATTGTGGTTTAAAAAACTAGTTTGTGACAGTAAATGGTATACTGATACTAGTAAGATGTGTAAAAAGAGAGGAATTTAAATAGCAAAAGTTACTACTGCTGTTGCTGTTTCTGCTGTTGCTGCCGCTGCTGCTGTTGCCGCTGCTGCTGCTGCTGCTGCTGCTGCTGTTGCCGCTTGTATTACGACTACGATCACTACTACTGGCACTCCTTCCTCCCGTCCTACCACTCCCCCCCGCCCCCCTCGCATATATTCTGGCCTGCTTCCCATCTGGCTTCTGAGTGAATTGTTAATAATGGTCCAAGTCGGACTGAAACGTCGTCAAAAGTTTCAGTTTCTGAAGTGCTGTAGAGGACGTTAGGACTGTAGAAACCAGCAGCGACGAAACACTACCTTTAAATACATGTGCTGAACTGTACCTAAGTATCTTGCTTACACTGTGAGTTTGTATAATGTCAGCATTATGTTTGTGGTGGCGTCTGACGTCTAGGGTTGTACGTATGACTGAGTCAAAGTGTTGCTGGTGACGTGTCCCAGTCACGCTGTTCATCTATATATTTTTTTTTTTCAAGAGGCTAACTTTGGAAAACTTTCCTTCCTGGATTTACTCTTTCTGCGTGTTACAGATAAGTTTTGAAGTTCAAGTTATTTATTGTTAGCACTAAAGTTATAGATCATTAATTATTTGTGAGTTCTTGAATTTGAAATTAGCGTAGCATATATTGTTGTACTGGCCCACCCTCAGTCTTTTACTTTTAATAAAAATAAGCTTAACTTTTTATTTTAATACTTTACCTGACAGGTGGTGGGGTGTGGCGGGTAGCAGTACACTCACTGGATACACTGGAGCCCCACCACAACACACTGAGATGAGTGTTTAGCCTCAGTGAGTGTGGAGGCTTCAGGTTCAACTCGACCTATACTAACACTAGACTTCTCCCATACGATTTGGAGCACATTTCTCAGCATATGTTATTTTACGTTTGTGAAGGTTAGATTATTGTCCATAAGCAAGATTTAACCACATATACTGTAACACCAATAAATGCAGGAATATGTAACATACCTTTCCTTCATCATTCTTTCCTATACCCTTAATTCATTCCTTCCCCTACCCTTCCTTCATCATTCTTTCCATTATCCTTCATCATTCCTTTCCCTACCCTCCCTCCATTCATCATTCCTTCCCCTACCTTCCATGCATTCATCATTCCTTCCCCTACCTTCCATCCATTCATCATTCCTTCCCCTACCTTCCATCCATTCATCATTCTTTCCCCTACCCTCCCTCCATCCATTCATCATTTCTACCCTTCCTCTGTTCATCATACCTTCCCCTACCCTTCCTTCATCATACCTTCCCTTACCTTTCCTTCACTCAGGCTTCCCTCCCTGCCCTGTCCTATGCCTCGTCCCCTGGGTGGCATGCTTTCCCTTGTGTTGTGCCACTGTGTACAATCAGTGGGGAGCATCAGTAGTGGTGGCACTTTTAGCACTCTCTGGGGGCTTGCTTAATTAATCTCTTGCTCTTATTGCTGTGCTTTACTGCGTTGTTGTTGTTGTTAAGAGGAGTGGGGCATGGAGTCGAGGACACGTAGTCCAGGACACGCCACGGACACCAGTTCATCTACTCAACTGCTTCACCCACGCCACGTACACTAATTCATGCACCCAGCCACTGCTTCACCCTGTCGTCCATCCATTG
This sequence comes from Cherax destructor, assembly GCA_009830355.1. Classification (NCBI taxonomy): domain Eukaryota; kingdom Metazoa; phylum Arthropoda; class Malacostraca; order Decapoda; family Parastacidae; genus Cherax; species Cherax destructor. The sequence goes on along the minus strand of WNWK01001773.1, from coordinate 112,096 downwards.
ATGGGTTTAGCCACCATGATAGACACCACAAGTACTCACAACAACACTTCAGTATAAGCGAGAGCTGAACTGGTCTTACCAGCAAAATGTAGATTAAAGGGTCAGAGAACCCACAAGTGAAACACTTGAGTGTCTTTAAAAAGATTGATAGATTGATTACATTGACTTCAGGCTGAGGAATTGATTACCTCATATCTCCAAGGTTGATGGACTGATTATATCATCTTCATGTCACTACTACACCTGCTGTCTGTGTATGTGACTGAAGAAGCCAACTGTGTAGGTGAAACATTTCAACAATGAAGATACCCAGGTGTTGCTGGTGTATCTTAATCAGCAAGCTGCGTGGATAACCCAGGAGACACACACACGGACGGGATGTTTAGTAGATTTAATTGAAACACTCTGAGAATTGACTGGGATGAAATTAATAACGAATTGTCAGATATACCTTGAGCAACCATCCTGGCCACCCACAACACTATATAGAACACTGGCCACCCACAACACTATATAGAACACTGGCCACCCACAACACTATATAGAACACTTGAATGCACAAGTGTACGAAGTTTGTATAAAATACATCCCACAGAGAAAGCCCAAAGATTTTACACACACACACACACACACACACACACACACACACACACACACACACACACCACACACACACACACACACACACACACACACACACACACACACACACACACACACACACACACACACACACACACACACACACACACACACACACACACACACACACACACACACACACACACACACACACACACACACACACACACACACACACACACACACACACACACACACCTTTCACACAACACCACACATCCCACCAGGACAGGTGTTCCCAAAGAAAGAAAACAAAAGTTTCTCTTTTTAACTTTAGTAATATATACAGGAGAAGGGGTTACTAGCCCCTTGCTCCCGGCATTTTAGTCGCCTCCTACGACACGCATGGCTTACTGAGGAAGAATTCTGTTCCACTTCCCCATGGAGATAAGAGGAAATAAACAAGAACAAGAACTAGTAAGAAAATAGAAGAAAACCCAGAGGGGTGTTTATATATATGCTTGTACATGAATGTGTAGTGTGACCTAAATATTTATGAGACAGAAAAAAGACACCAGCAATCCTACCATCATGTAAAACAATTAGAGGCTTCTGTTTTACACTCACTTGGCAGGACGGTAGTACCTCCCTGGGCAGTTGTTGTCTACCAACCTACTACTTAAAATACATACATACATACATATATATATATATATATATATATATATATATATATATATATATATATATATATATATATATATATATATATATATATATATATATGTCGTGCCGATTAGGTAAAACTGGTCAATTAGCAAGAACTCATCTTTGAAAACCTACCTAACCTTATTACAACAATCGCAATTTAATTTAGCCTAACCCAACTAAATATATTTTAGATACGTTAACATTAATTTAATAATAAACAAACACAATGAAATATTTTTTTCGTTATGTTCAGAATGATTTTGGCGAAATTATTGCATACACAAATTTTCACTTGTCTTATATGGCAGTGAGCGTTGCTATTTAAGCCAAAATAGCAAGTTTTACCTAATCGGCACGACATATATATATATATATATATATATATATATATATATATATATATATATATATATATATATATATAATATATATATATATAATTGTGTGTGTGTGTGTGTGTGGAAATATACCGTAAAGACTGCAAAAAAAAAGTTGCTGAACTGCAAAAAAAAAAAAAAATCACAAGAATAAAAAAAAAATAAGTTACAGCAAGCAAAGACGTGACACAAAATTAACAAAAAAGAACATTTAGAAATTCGGAAAAATCCTAAATACTCTTTTTTTCCATAATCAAAATGCAAGTCACAAACGTCTTCAGTATTGGTCGTCTACTCGAGAGGAAATTCATAAACAGATAACAAGGAAGAAGCGAAGGAAATCATTGAAAGATCGTCATAGATCAGTGTTGCAGTCTATGTATGAACACCCGAGTAATGCTTTAATTACCTACTCACCAATTCATCGGTCTTCGTAAATAGACGACATTCCCATGTACGCAGACCCATGTACGCAGACCCATGCACGCCAACCCATGTACGCAGACCCATGTACGTAGACCCATGTACGCAGACCCTTGCACGCAGACCCATGCACCCAGACCCATGTACGCAGACCAATGTACGCAGACCCATGCACGCAGACCCATGCACGCAGACCCATGCACGCAGAAAACTTGGTGTGATTCCTGGAATTCGATACTTATAAAAAAAATTCTAAGTACCCTTAACACGAAGACTAACTCTTCTGTAGAAGAACTTATAATCAGGTGACATACCAGAGGCCTTGAAAAGTGTAGGTGTTGCCTTTTCACAAAAAAGGCAACAGATCTATGGCAGGAAAAAAAACAAGAGACCAACATCACTAACATCACACATCATAAAAGTCTTTGAGGGGATGTTGAGACGGCAACTTATTATTTCTATGGAAAAGCATAACCTACACAAGTCAAGAAGGATTTAGAGCAGGAATATCTTGTTGGTCACAGCTATTACCGTATTATCCGGCATATAAGACGCATGACACACGTAGCCTAACCGTAAATCAGTAATATTCAATGGCTAATTATCCTCTTTACGCTAAAGTGTAACCCAAAGCCTACCCTTAATCCTGATCTTGAGCATATAAGGCGCAGGCTGATTTTCCAAGACACTTTTATGGGGAAAAACGCGCGCCTTATATGCCGGGAAATACGGTAGATCATAACAAAGTGAGGCCTTGGAAGCAAACCAAAATGGAGATGCGGTTTGCACAGATTTTGCAAAAGAATTTGACTAATGTGACTGTGGAGTAATAGTTAATAAGTATAGTAGGGAAATGGATATTCAGATGTCTAATAAACGGAACACAAAGAGTAGTAGTAAACAAAATGGTGTCAGTAAATATTCCACTCCGAGGCTCGATCCTATAGCACCTTTACTGTTCTCAGTCTCATAGATAAAAACAATAATTACAGCTTCGTATTATCATTTGCAGATGACATGAAAATATGTATGAAAGTCGCTTTAGTAAAGACACAGAAAAATTGCAGTCAGATATCAGTGAAAATAACATGATTTTTAACGATGAAGAATTGCAGTTGCATAGATGCGAGAAGAATGAAGAACTGCAAGTCAGCACAGAACACAGGCAATCCATTTGATAAAGTATAAACAGGTACAACACTCAGGAATAATGTCAAATGGTCTGTCATTTAGAGAACACAATACAGCAAATGCAGTCAAGGTCAGTAAAAATGAGGCTGAATATTGGAAACTTTCGAAATAAGAGAAATAATTCCACTTTTACTCTCAGGTCTAAAATATTTTTCAGTTTCCACAACTCCGTTCAAAGCGAGAGAGGTATCAATAGAGAGGGAACATGTACAAAGATCCTTTACGGCCCACACAGTCAATAAACCTTTTAAACCACTGGGACCGTCTTAAAGCACTTGGAGTATATTCTCTGGAGCGAAGAAGAGAGGGATACTTGATAATATACATCTGGAAGGTATTGGAGAGCTAGGTGCTAAACCCACACACTACCATACCATAATGGAGTGAAAAAGATGGTAATTATAAAATAAAGCCGGTGAAAAGCAGGGGCGCTGTAGGCTCTAAAAGAACTCTATGCCAACATCCGGGGGTCCAGAACTCTTCAACCTTCTAGCAGGAGTTATCAGAAATATTGCCCCAACAAATGTGGAAGTCTTAGAATTAATTGGATCACTACCTCCCACACGTGCCTGATCATCCAGACTGTGATGGTTCAATGGAGCAGGAGGCCGCGAGCAGCTCTGCCTGCTTCACTACGCTCAACAAGCAACCTTGGCTAAAGACCGCCTGCCAACGGTGGAAAAGCCCTCGAAATCGGTCACAGGTATCCACTTATTGTCCGTCTGTTCATCCATCCATCCACCCATCCACCCACCCATCCACCCACCCACCCATCCATCCATCCACCCATCCACCCACCCATCCATCTGTCCATCCACCCGTCCATCCACCCATTCATCCGTCCATCCACCCACCCATCCATCTGTCCATCCACCCGTCCATCCACCCATCCATCCACCTGCCCATCCACCCACCCATCCATCTGTCCATCCACCCGTCCATCCACCCGTCCATCCATCCACCCATCCACCCATCCATCTGTCCATCCACTCGTCCATCCATCCACCCATCCATCCACCCATCCAACCACCCATCCACCCGTCCACCCACCCACCGTCCACCCACCCACCCATCCACCCACCCACCCATCCACCCACCCATCCACCCACCCATCCACCCATCCACCCACCCATCCACCCACCCATCCACCCACCCATCCACTCGATCATTTGCTCACTATTCACTCATCCTCACACTTGTCTCTTTATTCCCTTTGTTTCTCAAAGTTTTTTGTTTTGGTTGCCGTTCTGATTAATAATAAGATTCTGAGATAGTAAACGCGAAGGAAGATATTTTTTATATAGAAATTGATGTATCCGTGCAGTGCGCTGCTGCCCTGTTATTTTAGTTAAATCATTGCAACACCCATAGTATGTGGCTATTGTATGTGTTAGTTACACTGTGGTAACAAAAGCTAGCTTTCCCTGTCAGTAGGGCGCTGAAGACGTCGTTAAACACTCTGCTATCGAGTCAACAGCTACAGCAGCTTCAGAGGTTTCATTTCAGCAGAACTGAAGTTTCTATAGTTGGAAAATTCTGTTTCTGAGGATGGTATATTCTAGACAACAGAAATGGAATGAGGTGGAGGTATGAGTGCTGGGAACTGTGAGGAATTTGGCTTGGTGGTATTATTCCTCCTTTTCCTGTCCAAACTGCCTTCTGTATTAAATTTCCATAACCCCTTTGTCACACACAAAATCTTGATTCCTCTTCACCCATCTCCCCTCGTCACCCATCTCCCCTCCTTTTCTCCCCCATCCCATAAAACCCTTTAATTATGCCTAATCTACAATTTCCTTGTTGCTGCCCCACCTAAACTCCTTGTTATCACTCCCTCATCCCTGTATTTTCTCCTTGTTGCTGCTCTATCCCTCACAAAACACCATTGTTTGTTTTTATATTAACTGTGCTCCCCATTATAAATTTACTGTAATTTGATATTTGCCTGTATGCCCACCTCGTAAACTGATTGTTACTGCCTCACCCACACTAATACTTGTTGGCATACCCATCACTCCCTTGTTCATCCCTCCTACACTCTTGTTGCTGCCTCCCATCCCTACACTCTTGTTGCTGCCTCCCCATCCCCTACACTCCTTGTTGCTCCTCCCCATCCCCTACACTCCTTGTTGCTCTCCCATCCCTCTTCTTGTCTGCCTCCCCATCCCTACCTCCTTGTTGCTGCCTCCATCCCTACCTCCTTGTTGCTGCCTCCCCATCCACTACCTCCTTGTTGCTCCTCCCATCCCTACCTCCTTGTTGCTGCCTCCCCATCCCTACACTCCTTGTTGCTGCCTCCCCATCCCTACACTCCTTGTTGCTGCCTCCCATCCCTACCTCCTTGTTGCTGCCTCCCATCCCCTACACTCCTTGTTGCTGCCTCATCCCTCACTCTTGTTGCTGCCTCCCCATCCCTACACTCCTTGTTGCTGCTCTCCCCATCCCCTACACCCCTTTTGATTGCTGCCCCTCCCCATCCCTACCTCCTTGTTGCTGCCTCCCCATCCCTACTCTCCTTGTTGCTGCCTCCCATCCCCTACACTCCTTGTTGCTGCCTCCCCATCCTACCTCTGGCACTCCTTGTTGCTGCCTCCCCATCCCCTACACTCCTTGTTGCTGCCTCCCATCCCCTACTCTCCTTGTTGCTGCCTCCCCATCCCTACACTCCTTGTTGCTGCCTCCCCATCCCTACATCTCCTTGTTGCCTCCTCCCCATCCCCTACACTCCTTGTTGCTGCCTCCCATCCCTACTCTTGTTGCTCCCCCACTACACTCCTTGTTGCTGCCTCCCCATCCCCTACACTCCTTGTTGCTGCCTCCCATCCCTACACTCCTTGTTGCTGCCTCCCCATCCCTACACTCCTTGTTGCTGCCTCCCCATCCCTACACTCCTTGTTGCTGCCTCCCCATCCCTACACTCCTTGTTGCTGCCTCCATCCCTACCTTTGTTGTGCCTCCATCCCTACACTCCTTGTTGCTGCCTCCCCATCCCTACACTCCTTGTTGCCTCCCCATCCCCTACACTCCTTGTTGCTGCCTCCCCATCCCTACCTCCTTGTTGCTGCCTCCCCATCCCCTACACTCCTTGTTGCTGTCCTCCCCTACATCCTGTGCTGCTCCCACTCCTCCTTGTTGCTGCCTCCCCATCCCTACACTCTTGTTGCTGCCTCCCCATCCCTACACTCCTTGTTGCTGCCTCCCCATCCCCTACACTCCTTGTTGCTGCCTCCCCATCCCCTACACTCCTTGTTGCTGCCTCCCCATCCACTACACTCCTTGTTGCTGCCTCCCCATCCACTACACTCCTTGTTGCTGCCTCCCCATCCCTACACTCCTTGTTGCTGCCCCCATCCCCTACACTCCTTGTTGCTGCCTCCCATCCCTACTCTCCTTGTTGCTGCCTCCCCATCCCCTACACTCCTTGTTGCTGCCTCCCCATCCCTACACTCCTTGTTGCTGCCTCCCCATCCCTACACTCCTTGTTGCTGCCTCCCCATCCCCTACACTCCTTGTTGCTGCCTCCCCATCCACTACACTCCTTGTTGCTGCCTCCCCATCCACTACACTCCTTGTTGCTGCCTCCCCATCCCCTACACTCCTTGTTGCTGCCTCCCCATCCCCTACACTCCTTGTTGCTGCCTCCCCATCCACTACACTCCTTGTTGCTGCCTCCCCATCCCCTACTCTCCTTGTTGCTGCCTCCCCATCCACTACTCTCCTTGTTGCTGCCTCCCCATCCCCTACACTCCTTGTTGCTGCCTCCCCACCTACTCTCCTTGTTGCTGCCTCCCATCCCCTACTCCTTGTTGCTGCCTCCCATCCCCTACACTCCTTGTTGCTGCCTCCCCATCCCTACTCTCCTTGTTGCTGCCTCCCATCCCCTACCTCCTTGTTGCTGCCTCCCATCCCTACTCTCCTTGTTGCTGCCTCCCCATCCCTACACTCCTTGTTGCTGCCTCCCCATCCCCTACACTCCTTGTTGCTGCCTCCCCATCCACTACTCTCCTTGTTGCTGCCTCCCCATCCCCTACTACTCCTTGTTGCTACCTCTCCCATCCACTACCTCCTTGTTGCTGCCTCCCCATCCCTACCTCCTTGTTGCTGCCTCCCACCCCTACACTCCTTGTTGCTGCCTCCCCATCCCCTACACTCCTTGTTGCTGCCTCCCCATCCCCTACACTCCTTGTTGCTGCCTCCCCATCCCCTACACTCCTTGTTGCTGCCTCCCCATCCCCTACACTCCTTGTTGCTGCCTCCCCATCCCCTACACTCCTTGTTGCTGCCTCCCCACCCTTCCTCCTTGCTGCCTTCCTTCCCCATCTGTGTGCCCTCCTACCTCGCTCTTGGTTCATATTTATGGTGCAGTGTCTGCACCACTTGCACGCGCGCGTCCTGTGGTGTGAGTGCGCGCGCGTGTTGTGTGGTGTGAGTACTTGTGTATGTGGGTTTGTGTACGTGTGTGTGCATGTAGTATGTTGGTTAACAACATGCATTGAAGGGGGATACTTTACCCTCCACTCAGATGAGTGTGAAGTGAAAAACCTGTCAAAAGTTTTACAAACTTGCTAGATAGCGGATTTTTTTTGGTCTCATGAACACGTTAGATGACAGGTATTGCTTACAAAAATCTGCTTCCTTTCAGCATACATATGTATTTTTTGTACCTTCCTATGTGCTTCTTGATAGTTGAAAAATTACACACATATGCAACATCTGGGTGTCTTTATTTGTAGATGCTTCGCCATCCAGTGGCTTTATCAGTACAAATTCAAGGTCGTAATGGATAGACAGTAGAACTATATACAAAAGACGAGGTAATGAGTCCCTCAGCCTTGGAGTTGTTGGTGAGCACCGTAGTCTTGTATTGATAAAGCCACTGGAGGGCGAAACGTCTACAATAAAGATACCCAGATGTTGCATATGTGTCTATTTCTTCATGTTGTCGGTATTGTCATTCATGTACAACTTCTTTATAGTTCTTGGTCCTGTAATATTTCATTTCCAACCTTGGAGACTTGGTCTGAAACCGGACTCTGGGGAGGAATCCCCAAGACCTCTGACGGATAGCATAGATTTGCGTGCTTGTGTACGTGTTCACGTGCTTGCGTGCGTGCTACTTGTGATGTGTTGACGTAGTTGTTCCTGTGGTCGTGACTACTGACCTTCTTGTACTTTTGTTCTGCTTGTTTAAATGCCTTGTCATGCACAGCTCAGCTACTGCTGGTGGCGTCACCGCCATGGCAAGTATTTCTTCAGTCTCAGAACGATTGAAAAATTAAAATAGCTAGACAAGGAGGTGAATAAGGCATTTGCAACGCTTGGCTTTCTTTAGTGACAAAAACGTTTCGACTGCACAACAGGCTTCTTCAGTCGAATATTGGTAAATACAATACTGGAAGCAGTAGTAGTTTTGACGTGGTCAGTCCCTCATCCTCGGTCGGCCAAGCCAACTAAGAAGCGGGCCAAGTGCAGAGACTCAACACCCACAAAAATAACTTGGTAAGTACACAAACAAACAGACAGATAGACAGACAGACAGACAGACAGACAGACAGACACACACACACACACACACACACACACACACACACACACACACACACACACACACATGTCCTCACAGGTGAGGACATGTCACTGCTTTAAGAAGACGTGTCTTAGCACGCCATCAGCTCTATGGTTAGAGAAATTCATCTTTCCGAGGGAATAACCATCATTTCCTTGTTATTTTAGTCGGACACAAAATACTAGGCTTGGAATAACTATGGAGGGTCATACAGGCATCAGACTTTATCTTCTTTAATAAAGGAAGATGAAACCTGACGCACGCAACTCTGTTAGTGTGTGACTTTGTGTTCATGTGACTCTGTGTGTGTGTGTGTGTGTTTAATGTGTATGTGTATGATGTGTGTTTGGGAGTGATGTACTTAACGTCTGTTTGCGTGACGATTATATTTTTGACTGATGTGTCTCTTTTTGTGTATGATGTACATCTGGGAATGTGTGTGTGTGTGTGTGTGTGTGTGTGTGTGTGTGTGTACTCACCTAATTATGGTTGCAGGGGTCGATTCATAGCTCCTGGCTCTGCCTCTTCACTGGTCGCTACTGGGTCACACTTCCTGCTCCATGAGCTTTATCATACCTCTTCTTAAAGCTATGTATACATCCTGCCTCCACTACATCATTTCCCAGACAATTCCACTTCCTGACCACTCTGTGACTGAAGAAATACTTCCTAACATCCCTGTGATTCATCTGAGTCTTCAACTTCCAACTGTGTCCCCTTGTTGCTGTGTCCCATCTCAGGAACATCCTGTCTCTGTCCACCTTGTCGATTCCTCGCAGTATTTTATATGTCGTTATCATGTCCCCTCTATCTCTCCTGTCCTCCAGCGTCGTCAGGTTGATTTCCCTTAACCTCTCCTCGTAAGACATACCCCTTAGCTGTGTGTGTGTGGGTGTCTGTGTGTGTGTGTGTGGGTGTCTGTGTGTGTGTGTGTGTGTGTGGGTGTCTGTGTCTGTGTGTATGTGTGTGTGTGTGTGTGTGTGTGAGGTGCGTACATTTACATGTAGTGTGCGTTCGTGATTTACGTTTGTACACGTAGTGGTGGATGGTTCGTGCACCCAGTGTAAGTAAGCTGCAGGTTTTTAAGGTAATGATTATAGCCAGTTGGAGAAGTGCTCAGTGGGTGTAATTTCCATGTGATTAGAGCATATGTGTGCTTTGATTATGCTCTTATGTTAAAGTTTACATGTGTGTAGCCCTTGTACTTGACTCCTCTACCCACATACTTGCAGGTGAACAATGGAATCACCTGACATGTGGAAATAAAGACACTGAAACGTTGTAATGAAAGGTTTTCCTGCTGCCACTCCTTATTTTCACCTTGTTGTCTCTGCACGGGTTGAGTCATAGCTCCAGGGTCCGCCTCTCGATTCTTATTGTCTTGTGCTGCATTGAATAGTTGTTTACCTGCCTTTAGTTAGTTACCATTTTGTCCTAGGCACATGTCGATTAGACACTAGGCCTAGTGTGTGTGTACCTGGCTTCAGTGTACACACGAGTACCTGCCTTCAGTATGTACACGAGTGCCTGGCTTCAGTGTTTACGTGAGTACCTGCCTTTAGTTTGTGTACACGAGTGCCTGTCTTCAGTATGTACGTGAGTGCCTGGTTATATGTGTACGCTTGTCTGTGAAGAGGATGTCTGTACCTGTGAGTTTGCTTGTCCTCAGGGTTTCTGGACAACTGAGTTGAACTATATTGTCCCTACTTGTTATAACTTGGTGGCGAGGTGACGTTCAACCTGATATAAGATAATAATGTTGTACTTTAGTAATGAGGCCTTTATAGGTCGAGTGGGAGGTGCTCTTGGAAGTTTGTGTGTAGGTCGAGTGGGAGGTGCTCCTGGAAGTTTGTGTGTAGGTCGAGTGGGAGGTGCTCTTGGAAGTTTGTTTGTAGGTCGAGTGGGAGGTGCTTCTGGAGGTTTGTGTAGGTCGAGTGGGAGGTGCTCCTGTAAGTTTGTGTGTAGGTCGAGTGGGAGGTGCTCTTGGAAGTTTGTGTGTAGGTCGAGTGGGAGGTGCTCCTGGAAGTTTGTGTAGGTCGAGTGGGAGGTGCTCCTGGAAGTTTGTGTGTAGGTCGAGTGGGAGGTGCTCCTGGAAGTTTGTGTGTAGGTCGAGTGGGAGGTGCTTCTGGAAGTTTGTGTGTAGGTCGAGTGGGAGGTGCTTCTGGAAGTTTGTTATAGATCAAGTTGGACACACTGGAAGACAGAAAAATTAACGTGTAGTATATACAGATGTGATAAGGTTGCAACATTTGTATCTACTACACGTATCATGGTGTAATAGCTCGGCAATATAATTATAAGGAAGAACTACAAGAATGGCCAGATGGATCTTTAATTTTTATAAATCGGACCGACAACTAGGTGAGTACAAATAGGAAAAAAAAGTTTGTGTGTAGGTCGAGTGGGAGGTGCTCCTGGAAGTTTGTGTAGGTCGAGTGGGAGGTGCTCCTGAAGTTTGTGTGTAGTCGAGTGGGAGGTGCTCTGGAAGTTTGTGTGTAGGTCGAGTGGGAGGTGCTTCTGGAAGTTTGTGTGTAGGTCGAGTGGGAGGTGCTCCTGGAAGTTTGTGTGTAGGTCGAGTGGGAGGTGCTCTTGGAAGTTTGTGTGTAGGTCGAGTGGGAGGTGCTCCTGGAAGTTTGTGTAGGTCGAGTGGGAGGTGCTCCTGGAAGTTTGTGTGTAGGTCGAGTGGGAGGTGCTCCTGGAAGTTTGTGTGTAGGTCGAGTGGGAGGTGCTTCTGGAAGTTTGTGTGTAGGTCGAGTGGGAGGTGCTTCTGGAGGTTTGTATATAGATCAAGTTGGAAACACTGGAAGACAGACAAAATTAACGTGTAGTATATACAGATGTTGCAAACGCTTGCAACATTTGTATCTACTACACGTGATCATGGTGTAATAGCTCGTGCAATATAATTATAAGGAAGAACTACAAGAAATGGCCAGATGGATCTTTAATTTTTATTAAATCGGACCGACAACTAGGTGAGTACAAATAGGAAGCTTGTCTGTTTCTCACTCAGCAGCCGGAGGATCAAGCCCCCACCACGTCTTGCGCTGAGTGACCCACGTGGGTTTAGTGCTTATAATAATAATAATAATATCTTTATTTACTACAAGTACATGTACAAGGTATACAGGCCTAGCTGACATCAATGACATACTACTATATAGAAAGTCCCTTGTTATGCTGAGCATTTCGGGCAGATTAGGTCAGTGTCCCAGGATGCGACTCACACCAGTCGACTAACACCCAGGTACCCATTTTACTGATGGGTGAACATAGACAATCAGTGTAAAGAAACACGCCCAATGTTTCTGCCCTGGCTGGGAATCGAACCCAGGCCCTCGCCGTGTGAAGCGAGAGCTTTAGCCACCAGACCAGAGGTGTGAGCGAAGCTCACACCTCTGCAACAACAATTGTCCTCAAAGATTTGTTAAGTTATACCATGAATTAAGGAAAGATCCTGGACTTCACCTTACGAAAGCAGACAAAGCAAATGCGATAGTAATTATGGACAAGGTAGATTATAGGGGAAAATAAAAATGATATTAGGAGAGAGGGAAACTCAGGCGACTCTTAAATCAAAACTTAGTGTGTTATCAAGGTGGAATAAGCAATGATATAAGTGTGTATAAAATAGCAGAATTGTGCTCAGGAAGTTCTTAAACGTATAAGCAAACATTGACATCTGTCATACTGTAAATCAGTGTCAGTCACAGTGTGGAACTTAGTCCATAACAAGAACAATTGGCGATGGAAAAAAATTAGCCATTTTGAATTTTGAGTTGACTGATGGAGGGTGTTTGAAGCGAAGCAGAAACTCAAACTGACGCTGATGACCAGACTGTCGCTTATCAGGAATAAATACTCACCCTTCTCCTTTTCTCCTCTCTGGTCTTTTTCTCCTCCCTGGTCTTTTTCTCCTCCCCTTCTCCCTCTTCTTTCTGTTTATCTTCCTCTGCTTTCTTTTCCTCCTTCCCCTTCTCCATCTTCCTTCCTTTTCTGCTCCTCCTCCCCTCACTACCTGTATACCTCACTACAGGAGGTGAAGTGAGACAGTCATTAGAATATTTGACAATATAAGAATCTTAAGTCACTACAGCGTGAATAGGGTGATATACTTCTTGCCAAGACTTGCCCGGGAGGTGGTCAGGGTGGGCATGGAGAAGGTTTAGGTGGTCAGGGTGGGCATGGAGAAGGTTTAGGTGGTCAGGGTGGGCATGGAGAAGGTTTAGGTGGTCAGGGTGGGCATGGAGAAGGTTTAGGTGGTCAGGGTGGGCATGGCGAAGGTTTAGGTGGTCAGGGTGGGCATGGAGAAGGTTTAGGTGGTCAGGGTGGGCATGGAGAAGGTTTAGGTGGTCAGGGTGGGCATGGATGTGATGTGATTTACACAGATTTTGCAAAGGCGTTTGACAAATGCGATCATGGAGTGATAGCGCACAAAATGAGGGCCATAGGCATTACGGGGAAGGTAGGCAGATGGATTTTTGAGTTCCTAACACAAAGAACACAAAAAGTAGTAGTGAACAGGGCAAGATCCAGCATCAGCGAGGTCAAAAGCTCAGTGCCCCAAGGCACTGTCCTGGCACCTCTGCTGTTTCTAATCCTCATAGCAGACATAGATAAAAACACCCAGCACACTTTTGTATCATCATTTGCAGATGACACTAAAATAAGCATGAAAGTCACTACGGTAGAGGACACTGAAAAATTACAGGAGGACATAAGCAGGGTCTTCCAATGGGCAGTGGAGAACAACATGACGTTCAATGGTGATAAGTTTCAGCTGCTTAGGTATGGAAAAAATGAAGAACTCAAAGGAACACTATATACAAAACGCAAGAGGGTCACCACATAGAACGAAAGGAACACGTAAAGGACTTGGGAATAATTATGTCTGCTGATCTGTCGTTTAAAGACCATAACAAGACAAAGATCACAACAGCCAGGAAGATGACGGGGTGGGTATTGAGAACTTTCAAAACAAGGGAAATAATGCCGATGGTGACACTATTCAAATCGCTAGTGCTCCCTCACTTAGAATACTGCTCAGTGCTGACGGCCCCGTTCAGGGCAGGAGAAATAGCAGAGCTGGAACAAATCCAGAGATCGTTTACGGCTCACATTGAGCCATTGAAACATCTAAATTATTGGGAACGCCTTCAAGTCTTGAACATGTACTCATTGGAGCGGAGGAGAGAGATACATGATAATATATACATGGAAAGTACTTGAGGCCTGGTCCCAAATCTGCACACTGCCATAACAACATACTGGAGTGAGAGATATGGGAGAAAGTGTAAAATAAATCCAGTGAGGAGCAGGGGTGCGGTGGGGACAATACGGGAGCACTGTATTAACATCCGGGGTCCCAGACTATTCAACATCTTACCAGAAGATATCCGAAACACGGCTGGAACCAGTGTAGAAGCCTTCAGAGGAAACTGGACAAATATCTTCACCAGGTGCCAGATCAACCAGGCTGTGATGGATATGTGGGGCAGCGGGCCTCCAGCAGCAACAGCCTGGTTGACCAGGCAAGCACCAGACGAGCCTGGCCCATGGCCGGGCTCAGAGAGTAGATACTCTCGAAACTCTTCAAAGGTATATCAAAGGTATGGAGAAGGTTTAGGTGGTCAGGGTGGGCATGGAGAAGGTTTAGGTGGTCAGGGTGGGCATGGAGAAGGTTTAGGTGGTCAGGGTGGGCATGGAGAAGGTTTAGGTGGTCAGGGTGGGCATGGAGAAGGTTTAGGTGGTCAGGGTGGGCATGGAGAAGGTTTAGGTGGTCAGGGTGGGCATGGAGAAGGTTTAGGTGGTCAGGGTGGGCATGGAGAAGGTTTAGGTGGTCAGGGTGGGCATGGAGAAGGTTTAGGTGGTCAGGTGGGCATGGAGAAGGTTAGGTGGTCAGGGTGGGCATGGAGAAGGTTTAGGTGGTCAGGGTGGGCATGGAGAAGGTTTAGGTGGTCAGGGTGGGCATGGAGAAGGTTTAGGTTTTCAGGGTGGGCATGGAGAAGGTTTAGGTGGTCAGGGTGGGCATGGAGAAGGTTTAGGTGGTCAGGGTGGGCATGGAGAAGGTTTAGGTGGTCAGGGTGGGCATGGAGAAGGTTTAGGTGGTCAGGGTGGGCATGGAGAAGGTTTAGGTGGTCAGGGTGGGCATGGAGAAGGTTTAGGTGGTCAGGGTGGGCATAGAGAAGGTTTAGGTGGTCAGGGTGGGCATGGAGAAGGTTTAGGTGGTCAGGGTGGGCATGGAGAAGGTTTAGGTGGTCAGGGTGGGCATGGAGAAGGTTTAGGTGGTCAGGGTGGGCATAGAGAAGGTTTAGGTGGTCAGGGTGGGCATGGAGAAGGTTTAGGTGGTCAGGGTGGGCATGGAGAAGGTTTAGGTGGTCAGGGTGGGCATGGAGAAGGTTTAGGTGGTCAGGGTGGGCATAGAGAAGGTTTAGGTGGTCAGGGTGGGCATGGAGAAGGTTTAGGTGGTCAGGGTGGGCATGGAGAAGGTTTAGGTGGTCAGGGTGGGCATGGAGAAGGTTTATGTGGTCAGGGTGGGCATGGAGAAGGTTTAGGTGGTCAGGGTGGGCATGGAGAAGGTTTAGGTGGTCAGGGTGGGCATAGAGAAGGTTTAGGTGGTCAGGGTGGGCATAGAGAAGGTTTAAGTGGTCAGGGTGGGCATAGAAGGTTTAGGTGGTCAGGGTGGGCATGGTGAAGGTTTAGGTGGTCAGGGTGGGCATGGAGAAGGTTTAGGTGGTCAGGGTGGGCATGGAGAAGGTTTAGGTGGTCAGGTGGGCATAGAGAAGGTTTAGGTGGTCAGGGTGGGCATGGAGAAGGTTTAGGTGGTCAGGGTGGGCATGGAGAAGGTTTAGGTGGTCAGGGTGGGCATGGAGAAGGTTTAGGTGGTCAGGGTGGGCATGGAGAAGGTTTAGGTGGTGAGACAGTATATGATGTGTGTCTACATCTACATCTACATCTATATCAAAGGTACCTGGAGTCGATTTCGGGGGGTCACCATACCGTCTCCCGATCTCCAACTAGGAATCCCGGTTGCTGGCCTGATCGACCAGGTTGTTGGTGCCAGCCACACGAAGTCCACCGTATGCCCCACAGCCCGGCTGATAAGGAACTAATTTAAATTTATCCAATTTTCTCTTGAAAACACCCAGGAGTTTGTTAGTGATTCCCCTTGTGTATAAGCGGACGAATTTCGTCGCCAAGGTTTTGATAAGAGGCGCAGTTGGTAGCGCACTCGGCTCTCATACTAAAGGTTCGTGGTTCTGGAACCGTGCCGGGGGGGCAATAACCCTCGGAACACTCTTCAGGTAGATTTCAGGCAGATATGTAGAATACATTTTCCCAAAACATCTGTGAGGAAGATGTGTGTAAAGGGTGAGTAACGGAGGAGAAGGAGGGGGGGGGGGAATGGAGGGTCTAGACGGAGGAATGGGACACAGGAAATAAAGGGAAGCGAGAAAATAAGAGGATACAATTGCCTTGGAGTGAGGTGTTGAGTATGTTTGGTACATTATGAATGAGTTAGCGCTGATAAATGAGTCTGGGGTGAGTGAAGGGTGGCAGTCACCTCACACACTATTCACCAGCAGTGTCCAAAGTGGGGGTATGGTGTTGGTGTCTGTGGTGGTGACTGGTGGTAGTGGTGATGTCAGGGGTGATGATGTTCGTAGTGACTGGTGGTGATGTTAGGGGGGGTGATGTTCTTAGTGACTGTGGTTGTGATGTCAGGGGTGATGATGTTCTTAGTGACTGTGGTTGTGATGTCAGGGGTGATGATGTTCTTAGTGACTGTGGTGGTGGTGTCAGGGGTGATGATGTTCTTAGTGACTGTGGTGGTGATGTCAGGGGTGATGATGTTCTTAGTGACTGTGGTGGTGGTGTCAGGGGTGATGATGTTCTTAGTGACTGTGGTGGTGATGTCAGGGGTGATGATGTTCTTAGTGACTGTGGTGGTGATGTCAGGGGTGATGATGTTCCTAGTGACTGTGGTGGTGATGTCAGGGGTGATGATGTTCTTAGTGATTGTGGTGGTGATGTCAGGGGTGATGATGTTCTTAGTGACTGTGGTGGTGGTGTCAGGGGTGATGATGTTCGTAGTGACTGTGGTGGTGTGCAGAGTGGTGGTGAGGGTAGTGTTGGTGGCGACTGACTCTAATCTTTTAAAGGATTCCGTGAAACTCATTCGTTTTTCGGCCTAAGTAGCAGGAAATTTCTTCTTTCCTCAAAATTTGTTGTGAATTACAGCCCATGACGTGTAATAAATTATAGCTATGGTACGAACCTTGATTTATAATTGTGATTGATATCTGTAATACAGTATTGGGATTTATGTCTGCACTATTGTCATTGATGTCTGTAATATTGTCTACATTACTGTGACTGATGTCTACCTTCCTGGAGTCTACCTGGAGGTCGTTCCCAGGGTCAACGCCCCCGCGCCCCAGTCCTTGATCAGGTCTCCCGGTGGATCAGGACCTGATCAACCAGACTGTTACTGCTGACCCCACGCAGTCCAACATACGAACCGCAGCCCGGCTGATCGTAGCTAGGTGCTGGTTGCAGAGATGGCTGATATGTAATGAAGGCGGAAACAGTTAGAAGCACTGAATAACCAAACCACATAACCAAACTGCGATGGCTACGTGGGTCAGCGAGTTGTCACTAGCAACAATCTGCTTGAACGAGCAGTCAGTAGGAAAGGCTGGTCCTAGGTCATGTTGCAAGGGTAAGAAACCTTCAGAGCCGCCCACAGCTATATCACTGCTATATGTTTACATTGCTTTAAGACTTTTATAACACTACCTTGGTGTACCACCCCCCTTCCCTTTGCAGGGGTCGACGACTCCTGTACCTGCTGTTACGTCGTTGTACCAGCGCTGTAGCACCTAGCAGGGGGGGTAGGGAGGGCTAAGTGCCATCCATAAAGTGCCATGATCAAGTAGTGTGTGTGTTTTAGGGCAGCCCTTGTAATTAGGCCCACCAGTGTACCAAGACTGCTGTAATGGGTCAACCTTGCTTATAGCTGTTTATTAACCTTTCCTGCCGCCAGGGTACTGCCTCAGAGGGAGCGAGAGAATAAATGAGGGAAGGAGCAAGTGATGGAGAAGGGGAATGAGGGTGGGATGGAGGGAAGGACTAAAGAAGGGAAAGAATGTTACAGAGAGAGAGAGAGTGAGGGAGAGGGAGAGAGGGGGACTAGAGACAAACTGTGTGAATGTTTTGTTATGATAAAGAGCGCCATTTTGTCTGTGAGAGAAGAGTTTATCAACGTTATGTTGTAGTGAAAAGGTTAAGCCTGGCATTGATGCTTTTGTATATAATAATAGCAACTTGTGGAGGGGACATGTATTGAAATAACAGTGTGACCCATGGTGAAGTAACTCGGCTACCAGGGCACCAGTATTTACTTAGCTGCCTTTCTGCCAGGGAGTTGCAGCTCCTGGACCCATTTTTTGACTACTGTGATGATTTAGTCCTCTCACATATACTTGTAAATCTGCGTCTGAGCCAGAATTGACTGGTATCTTCCTAGGTCATACACCTCTCACTGTCTCATACCCGGTGGTTGTTTGTATGCAATTTATATGTATATATATATATATATATATATATATATATATATATATATATATATATATATATATATATATATATATATATATATATATATATATATATATATATTAAGGCTACTGTTGTTGCTTCACCAATCATCAAAGTCTAAACTGTTAAACTTACATTAAAATAATATTTTATAAAAATATTACAAGATCTTTCTTGTTAAATTATAACAAGAATTAAGTATCAAACTAAAGTAATATAGCCTATATGATATTGATATATGAGAAATAAAACATATACATTTGTATAGGACAAAACGTCAAAACTGCTATTAAAAACAACACTAATTACTAAATTTTTTTACATACGCTATGGTTTATATCGTAGCAAAGGCAAGAGTGAACTATCTGAAGTCTTGATTGTTTACAGCAACTATCTGAAGTCTTGATTGTTTACATCAACTGTCTGAAGTCTTGATTGTTTACATCAACTGTCTGAAGTCTTGATTGTTTACATCAACTGTCTGAAGTCTTGATTGTTTACATCAACTGTCTGAAGTCTTGATTGTTTACAGCAACTGTCTGAAGTCTTGATTGTTTACAGCAACTGTCTGAAGTCTTGATTGTTTACATCAACTATCTGAAGTCTTGATTGTTCACATCAAATATCAATAATACAAAAAAATTAGGTTACGAGTCCCATGTAGATAAGATTCCATTGAGTACCCCATTAGGTGCATCCCTGTGGCACCTCCTGCCTCTTTCAGTGGGACCTCTGTACTAGCTATTACTCCTTGCGTATTTCAGTCTTTTTTTTATTTTTCCTGTGTGTGTACTCACCTAGTTGTGGTTGCAGGGGTCGATTCATAGCTCCTGGCCCCAAGTGTGTGTGTGTGTGTTAGGTTGTATATTTTTGCAGAAGTATACTTCTTGGGTAGTATATATTGTATTGTATTTCAGAGAAAAATTTAATTATCATCATGAGGAGTTATTCTCTAGAAACAGATTTACCAAATATTATATCTGAAACTTGGAAAATTTTTATCCATTTTATCAAGAGACGAGAAGAAGACTTTAAATTAAATAATGAAAAATACCATATGTGGGGAGGGGGGGGGTAGTGGAGGTCGGTTACACACCAGCACAAACAACACTTGTGACACACCAGCACAACACACTTGTGACACACCAGCACAAACAACACACTTGTGACACACCAGCACAAACAACACACTTGTGACACACCAGCACAAACAACACTTGTGACACACCAGCACAACACACTTGTGACACACCAGCACAAACAACACACTTGTGACACACCAGCACAAACAACACACTTGTGACACACCAGCACAAACAACACACTTGTGACACACCAGCACAAACAACACTTGTGACACACCAGCACAAACAATACACTTGTGACACACCAGCACAAACAACACACTTGTGACACACCAGCACAAACAACACACTTGTGACACACCAGCACAAACAACACTTGTGACACACCAGCACAAACAATACACTTGTGACACACCAGCACAAACAACACACTTGTGACACACCAGCACAAACAACACACTTGTGACACACCAGCACAAACAATACACTTGTGACACACCAGCACAAACAATACACTTGTGACACACCAGCACAAACAACACACTTGTGACACACCAGCACAAACAATACACTTGTGACACACCAGCACAAACAACACACTTGTGACACACCAGCACAAACAACACTTGTGACACACCAGCACAAACAATACACTTGTGACACACCAGCACAAACAACACACTTGTGACACACCAGCACAAACAACACACTTGTGACACACCAGCACAAACAACACACTTGTGACACACCAGCACAAACAACACACTTGTGACAACAGCACAAACAATACACTTGAATTCACCAGCACAAACAACACACTTGTAAACATGCACAAACAATACACTTGTGACACACCAGCACAAACAAACACTTGTGACACAGCAGCACAAACAACACACTTGTGACACACCAGCACAAACAACACACTTGTGACACACCAGCACAAACATACACTTGTGACACACCAGCACAAACAATACACTTGTGACACACCAGCACAAACAACACACTTGTGACACACCAGCACAAACAACACACTTGTGACACACCAGCACAAACAACACACTTGTGACACACCAGCACAAACAACACACTTGTGACACACCAGCACAAACAACACTTGTGACACACAGCACAACACACTTGTGACACACCAGCACAAACAACACTTGTGACACACCAGCACAAACAAACACTTGTGACACACCAGCACAAACAAACACTTGTGACACACCAGCACAAACAACACACTTGTGACACACCAGCACAAACAACACACTTGTGACACACCAGCACAAACCTTACACCAGCACAAACAACACACTTGTGACACCAGCACAACAAACACTGTGACACACAACAAACAAACACTTGTGACACACCAGCACAAACAACACACTTGTGACACACCAAAAACAAACACTTGTGACACCAGCACAAACAACACATTGTGACACAAGCACAAACAACACTTGTGACACACCAGCACAAACAAACACTTGTGACACACCAGCACAAACAATACACTTGTGACACACCAGCACAAACAACACACTTGTGACACACCAGCACAAACAACACACTTGTGACACACCAGCACAAACAACACACTTGTGACAGACAACTAAACAAAAAGGGGGAACTACACCTATTATTTGAGGGTAAGTAGGCTTGTAACAGATTTATTGGCATTAACCTGTGATATAGCGGGCTTAAATTGCCTAATATATAAGCTGACAAGCTTCTTAAATACAGTATGTTCCGTGCCGTAGCTACAGTTTTAAAAGTCATCAGTCAATAATTTATGGTTACTGGGTTTGCTCTTCAAAATGAATCTAATAATTGTTTATAGTTTGTGTTGGTGGGCACTTGCAGCAGCCTGGTGGCAAACCTCTCAACATTCTTCAGGGGTGATGGTAATGTACTTGGCTACGTAATGCTTACACATTGCAGCTGTTCAGTTATGTATCGGTCTTAAGTATTTTGTTTGCATTGTCATCATTCCTTATTCAGTTTCTTGTTAGTAGTTGTAATTATATCCACTAGGTTTGTGTAGGTCGCTGGTATTGTGGTGTTTCTAGGATACAAGTCTGGTGTTATGCTTTACCATCATTTTCTGTGCTTGACATGTTGATAAGGAAAAGGCCGGTAACGAACTTCATTAAATCTCGTGTCTATTCCCTCATCCATTATATTGTCATCTAAGGTGAGATCTCCCTCTATTTTTATATAACTTCCCCTCACACTGTATACAACTTTCTAGACCAGTGTTTCATTTTCTTCTAGCTTGATTCACTGTTATTTTAACATTGTTTTTACCTTTATTATTACGTAGTCTTTTATAACTTTTGTCTTAGTTTCCACATTTCCTGTGAGTTTTTTCTTGCTTTATACTGGGCCCCCGCGGCCCGGTCCTCAACCGGGCCGCGGGGCCGTTGACCCCCGGAACACCCTCCCCCGCCTCTGCTCCACCACTTTGTTTTTCACATTCCTAGTTGACCCATGGCGCTTAGTTATTGTTATTCATATACTGTATGAGTGTGCGTTGTGTCCTTACTGCTCTGTGTTGAAGCTGACGACAGTATGTGTGGTAAATACATGACCTTATCAAGTCATTCCTCCTTCCCCCTCTACCCCCACCACCGTCACAAGTACTTCTGCAGTTCCTTACTCCAGAGTCCTTCCCTGTACCCCACCCCTCTAACCACCATCCCAGCTTACGCCGCCGCCGCCTAGTTTCAATCCCAGCTTCCATCCCAGCTCCCGCCACCGCCCAGCTACAATCCCAGCTCCCGCCGCCGTAGTTGGCGCCGCTGCAGCAGTCGGCAGCCGCGCGTAGTTGGCGCCGCTGCAGTAGTCGCTGCCTTTAACAGCAACCTCCGGCGACCACCTTCTCTCCCAGCTCACACTGACAGATTTCATTACTTAATGTATGTAACTCATCCTGTATGATGGAGTATGAGAGGGAGACATAGCAAGCTTGTGTTCCCACTATGTAACTAGCATAGCAGCAGAGTATGGCTGTTTCCTTAGAAATATTTCCCTTAGATGAGAGTATATTCTCACATCTGTCATATTCGTCAACATTTGAACGTGTCCTGGTGCGGCGCAGCCACCGCCTTGCCAGACGTGTAGAGCGGGTGTTTTTATTTGTTCACTTTTAGGTAAATATTCGTTTTCACAGGTTTATGTATACCTTGGATATACCTTGGACGGGTTTCGAGAGTTGTCCTACTACAACAGACCGGTTTTGGGCCAGGCTGAAAAAAAATGGTTGTAAATTTAAAGGAACGTTAAAAAATCGACGTTGTGAGCTACGTTAGAAAATTAACGCATTAAAATGAGGATAAGTTGTGGGTGAGGAACCTTGATATCTGTGAGGGGCTCTTTGATCCAAGGAATTGGATCTATCCTCTTAGCTGGGACCTCATTGCCTTCCAATGTGTATGTTCCCAACGGGTTTACCGTTTCCCCATGACTTAATAATAATAATAATAATAATAATAATAATAATAATAATAATAATAATAATAATATTTAGTATAAATGAAGTGTTGGCGTCGGGGAGTCGTTTGGTTACCTGTATGTGACAAGTTGATACAGCGACTGTAACAAATATAACAGTGATGTAACAACTGTAACAGATATAACAGTGATGTAACAACTGTAACAGATATAACAGTGATGTAACAACTGTAACATATAACAGATGTAATAATTGTAAGAGATATAACTATAAGACAGGTATAACAATATTATTAATGGTATACAATACCTAGAAAATGATAATAAAGACATAAGTGGTATATCACCTGCTTATAACTTGACGTGGATGGAGAGAAGGTTAAACACTCTCCTCCTGTATATTTTAGCATGTAGCAGACTGTACCATCATATAAATAACACATATATATCAATAACTAAAGTGTAATGAACACTTGTCAGTGTTCGTTCAGTAATAAGCCCACATGGTGAGGCACACATTCATGGCGGTATATTTACAAAGAGAATGGCGCAGGATTTGCTTCTGTTGAATGAGGATAATTTGTGAAGGCAGTGGTGGGTATATGTTACACCAGGCGAGGATGGTGGTGTCACCTAGGATGGGAGGTGGTGTCACCTAGGATGGGAGGTGTTGTCACCTAGGATGGGAGGTGTTGTCACCTAGGATGGGAGGTGTTGTCACCTAGGATGGAGGTGGTGTCACCTAGGATGGAGGTGGTGTCACCTAGGGTGGTGTCACTCACATGATGAGTGGTGGTACTCACACACTTCAACCCTCGGGGCAAAATATACAAATAAAATTGCTCCCATCCCTCCCTCCCTCTTTATCACACTTGCCTTTCCATTTCCCTTTGCCTCTTGGTCCCCCTCTCCCTACATTTCTCTCTCCTCCTCATCCCTCTTCTCTCAATATTAACAGCTTCCCTTATGTCAAACTTTCACCAATTTCTCTTACATTACCTCTTGTCTCCCATTCTTCCTTTTTCTATCCTTCCCCCTCCATTCTCTCTCCCCTAACATGTTTTCACCCATCCATTCTCTCTCCCCTTCCATGTTTTCACCCATCCATTCTCTCTCTTCCCCTTCCATGTTTTCACCCATCCATTCTCTCTTCCCCTTCCATGTTTTCACCCATCCATTTTCTCTCTTCCCCTTCCATGTTTTCACCCATCCATTCTCTCTTCCATTCTCTTCCCTCCGTAGTCTCCCTCCCCCCCCCCATCACAACACACTCCGGCTTGTAGGAAATGAAGTCATTACAGTAAATTTAAGATGAATTTGTGCTCATCAGATTATTTGTGAAGGTCCGCTTGTGTGTGGACTCGCTTATCTGCGAGTACAGATAGGTCTGTACTTACCAATTATGGTGACAGGGGTCTAGTCCTGGCTCCTGCGAGTACAGATAGGTCTGTACTTACCAATTATGGTGGCAGGGTCTAGTCCTGGCTCCTGCGAGTACAGATAGGTCTGTACTTACCAATTATGGTGGCAGGGGTCTAGTCCTGGCTCCTGCAGTACAGATAGGTCTGTACTACCAATTATGGTGGCAGGGGTCTAGTCCTGGCTCCTGCGAGTACAGATAGGTCTGTACTTACCAATTATGGTGGCAGGGGTCTAGTCCTGGCTCCTGCGAGTACAGATAGGTCTGTACTTACCAATTATGGTGGCAGGGGTCTAGTCCTGGCTCCTGCGAGTACAGATAGGTCTGTACTTACCAATTATGGTGGCAGGGGTCTAGTCCTGGCTCCTGCGAGTACAGATAGGTCTGTACTTACCAATTATGGTGGCAGGGTCTAGTCCTGGCTCCTGCGAGTACAGATAGGTCTGTACTTACCAATTATGGTGGCAGGGGTCTAGTCCTGGCTCCTGCGAGTAAAGATAGGTCTGTACTTACCAATTATGGTGGCAGGGGTCTAGTCCTGGCTCCTGCGAGTACAGATAGGTCTGTACTTACCAATTATGGTGGCAGGGGTCTAGTCCTGGCTCCTGCGAGTACAGATAGGTCTGTACTTACCAATTATGGTGGCAGGGGTCTAGTCCTGGCTCCTGCGAGTACAGATAGGTCTGTACTTACCAATTATGGTGGCAGGGGTCTAGTCCTGGCTCCTGCGAGTACAGATAGGTCTGTACTTACCAATTATGGTGGCAGGGGTCTAGTCCGGGCTCCTGCGAGTACAGATAGGTTTGTACTTACCAATTATGGTGACAGGGGTCTAGTCCTGGCTCCTGCGAGTACAGATAGGTCTGTACTTACCAATTATGGTGGCAGGGGTCTAGTCCTGGCTCCTGCGAGTACATATAGGTCTGTACTTAACAATTATGGTGGCAGGGGTCTAGTCCTGGCTCCTGCGAGTACAGATAGGTCTGTACTTACAATTATGGTGGCAGGGGTCTAGTCCTGGCTCCTGCGAGTACAGATAGGTCTGTACTTACCAATTATGATGGCAGGGGTCTAGTCCTGGCTCCTGCGAGTTCAGATAGGTCTGTACTTACCCAATTATGGTGGCAGGGGTCTAGTCCTGGCTCCTGCGAGTTCAGATAGGTCTGTACTTACCCAATTATGGTGGCAGGGGTCTAGTCCTGGCTCCTGCGAGTACAGATAGGTCTGTACTTACCAATTATGGTGGCAGGGGTCTAGTCCTGGCTCCTGCGAGTACAGATAGGTCTGTACTTACCAATTATGGTGGCAGGGGTCTACTCCTGGCTCCTGCGAGTACAGATAGGTCTGTACTTACCAATTATGGTGGCAGGGGTCTAGTCCTGGCTCCTGCGAGTACAGATAGGTCTGTACTTACCAATTATGGTGGCAGGGGTCTAGTCCTGGCTCCTGCGAGTAAAGATAGGTCTGTACTTACCAATTATGGTGGCAGGGTCTAGTCCTGGCTCCTGCGAGTACAGATAGGTCTGTACTTACCAATTATGGTGGCAGGGGTCTAGTCCTGGCTCCTGCGAGTACAGATAGGTCTGTACTTACCAATTATGGTGGCAGGGGTCTAGTCCTGGCTCCTGCGAGTACAGATAGGTCTGTACTTACAAATTATGGTGGCAGGGGTCTAGTCCTGGCTTCTGCGAGTATAGATTGGTTTGTACTTACCAATTATGGTGGCAGGGGTCTAGTCCTGGCTCCTGCGAGTACGGATAGGTCTGTACTTACCAATTATGGTGGCAGGGGTCTAGTCCTGGCTCCTGCGAGTACAGATAGGTCTGTACTTACCAATTATGGTGGCTGGGGTCTAGTCCTGGCTCCTGGCTCTTATTATTTTCCCCAGTGTCTGGTATCTTAGCCTTTAGAATTTTTGATCTGAAAATATGTACAGTTATTATTATTATTATGGGGAGCGCTGGACCCGTAGGGGTTATACAGCGCCTGTGGGGGTTGGGGATTGGAAGGCATTCAGGCTTAATTCAGGGAATTGGAGCCCAGATTCAATTTTCCTAGATCAAGAGCCCCTCACTAGCATCAAGGAACCTCTCTTGAGGGGATGTACAGAGTTAAACTCCACTGGCCCTCTCCAAACCGTAATAACTGAATTGCTAACAAATCAAGGAACGGGTGGGGTTTAACCCCATGGCGAGTGGGTGCCAAAAGTCACAGGCCAGTGTGTCAACCACTGGGCCATCTGGCTGCAGTAAGATTCATCCAACTAGGTATATTTCTATACACCATAAGGAGGTTAACATGGGCCACCACTATGGCAACAAATGCAGGTTTTACAGATGAATCCCACACCAGCGTGTGGGAGCATTGAAAAATGGGTTGAGCAAATAGTATTCTGTTAGTGGGACGGATTGTGAAGGACCTGCCTAGTATGGGCCAACAGGCCTGCTGCAGTATTCCTCCTTTCTTACGTTCTTATGTTCAGCGTAGTTAACTTACTGACCTGTGAGTTTTTGGACCCCGCTTGAGTGTGTGAGGTTCATTGATATAAAATAGCTGGTGTAGTGAGAACATACAGGAGAATGAAACAGCTGGAGACCATGCTGGAGGCTCACTGGTGAGCCCGGGGCTACCAAGACCATGCTGGAGGCTCACTGGTGAGCCCGGGGCTACCAAGACCATGCTGGAGGCTCACTGGTGAGCGCGGGGCTACCAAGACCATGCTGGAGGCTCACTGTTGAGCCCGGGGCTACCAAGACCATGCTGGAGGCTCACTGGTGAGCCCGGGCTACCAAGACCATGCTGGAGGCTCACTGGTGAGCCCGGGCTACCAAGACCATGCTGGAGGCTCACTGGTGAGCCCGGGGCTACCAAGACCATGCTGGAGGCTCACTGGTGAGCCCGGGGCTACCAAGACCATGCTGGAGGCTCACTGGTGAGCCCGGGGCTACCAAGACCATGCTGGAGGCTCACTGGTGAGCCCGGGGCTACCAAGACCATGCTGGAGGCTCACTGGTGAGCCCGGGGCTACCAAGACCATGCTGGAGGCTCACTGGTGAGCCGGGGCTACCAAGACCATGCTGGAGGCTCACTGGTGAGCCCGGGGCTACCAAGACCATGCTGGAGGCTCACTGGTGAGCCCGGGACTACCAAGACCATGCTGGAGGCTCACTGGTGAGCCCGGGGCTACCAAGACCATGCTGGAGGCTCACTGGTGAGCCCGGGGCTACCAAGACCATGCTGGAGGCTCACTGGTGAGCCCGGGGCTACCAAGACCATGCTGGAGGCTCACTGGTGAGCCCGGGGCTACCAAGACTATGCTGGAGGCTCACTGGTGAGCCCGGGGCTACCAAGACCATGCTGGAGGCTCACTGGTGAGCCGGGCTACCAAGACCATGCTGGAGGCTCACTGGTGAGCCCGGGGCTACCAAGACCATGCTGGAGGCTCACTGGTGAGCCCGGGCTACCAAGACCATGCTGGAGGCTCACTGGTGAGCCGGGCTACCAAGACCATGCTGGAGGCTCACTCGTGAGCCCGGGGCTACCAAGACCATGCTGGAGGCTCACTGGTGAGCCCGGGCTCCAAGACCATGCTGGAGGCTCACTGGTGATCCTGGGCTACCAGACCATGCTGGAGGCTCACTGGTGAGCCCGGGCTACCAAGACCATGCTGGAGGCTCACTGGTGAGCCCGGGCTACCAGACCATGCTGGAGGCTCACTGGTGAGCCCGGGGCTACCAAGACCATGCTGGAGGCTCACTGGTGAGCCCGGGGCTACCAAGACCATGCTGGAGGCTCACTGGTGAGCCCGGGGCTACCAGACCATGCTGGAGGCTCACTGGTGAGCCCGGGGCTACCAAGACCATGCTGGAGGCTCACTGGTGAGCCCGGGCTACCAGACCATGCTGGAGGCTCGCTGTGAGCCCGGGGCTACCAAGACCATGCTGGAGGCTCACTGGTGAGCCCGGGGCTACCAGACCATGCTGGAGGCTCACTGGTGAGCCCGGGGCTACCAAGACCATGCTGGAGGCTCACTGGTGAGCCCGGGGCTACCAAGACCATGCTGGAGGCTCACTGGTGAGCCCGGGACTACCAAGACCATGCTGGAGGCTCACTGGTGAGCCGGGCTACCAAGACCATGCTGGAGGCTCACTGGTGAGCCCGGGGCTACCAAGACCATGCTGGAGGCTCACTGGTGAGCCCGGGCTACCAAGACCATGCTGGAGGCTCACTGGTGAGCCCGGGCTACCAAGACCATGCTGGAGGCTCACTGGTGAGCCCGGGCTACCAAGACCATGCTGGAGGCTCACTGGTGAGCCCGGGCTACCAAGACCATGCTGGAGGCTCACTGGTGAGCCCGGGGCTACCAAGACCATGCTGGAGGCTCACTGGTGAGCCCGGGCTACCAAGACCATGCTGGAGGCTCACTGGTGAGCCGGACTACCAAGACCATGCTGGAGGCTCACTGGTGAGCCCGGGCTCCAAGACCATGCTGGAGGCTCACTGGTGAGCCCGGGCTACCAAGACCATGCTGGAGGCTCACTGGTGAGCCGGGCTACCAAGACCATGCTGGAGGCTCACTGGTGAGCCCGGGCTACCAAGACCATGCTGGAGGCTCACTGGTGAGCCGGGCTACCAAGACCATGCTGGAGGCTCACTGGTGCAGCCCGGGGCTACAAGACCATGCTGGAGGCTCACTGGTGAGCCCGGGGCTACCAAGACCATGCTGGAGGCTCACTGGTGAGCCTGGGGCTACCAAGACTATGCTGGAGGCTCACTGGTGAGCCCGGGGCTACCAAGACCATGCTGGAGGCTCACTGGGAGCCGGGCTACCAAGACCATGCTGGAGGCTCACTGGTGAGCCCGGGGCTACCAAGACCATGCTGGAGGCTCACTGGTGAGCCCGGGGCTACCAAGACCATGCTGGAGGCTCACTGGTGAGCCCGGGGCTACCAAGAACCATGGCTTCTAACCTAGCTTTTTGACGGTTCTTTACCTTAGCGGTCTAAGACGTCTCTGGGAGGGGGGGTTCAGTGCTACTCCCCACATGTGGGTTCAAATCCTGCTGACCGCGATCTTTCACTGTATATACTTCAGCTTGTTTCTGCGTGTTGCAGTGCATATATATGTCGTGCCGAATAGGTAAAACCTGCGATTTTTGCTTAAATAGCAACGCTCTTCTTGCCGAATGAGGCAAGCGAAAATTTGTGTATTCAATAATTTCGTAAAAATCATTCTGAACCTAACGAAAAAAAAAAATAATTGTGTTGTTTATTATTAAATTAATGTAAACTTATCTAAAATATATGTATTTGGATTAGGCTAAATTAAATTGCTCTTGATATAATAAGGTTAGGTAAGTTTTCTAAGGTTCTTTTGGTACAAAATTATTAATTTTTACATTAACATAAATGAATTTTTTTATCTTTAAACGTATAAGAGAAAATTTTAGATAGGACTTAATTTGTAATACATTTTCTTTGCCAATTGAATGTTTATTATTCTATATGAATATATATAATATATATATATATATATATATATATATATATATATATATATATCATTAAAATATCATGGATATATATATATATATATATATATATATTTATATATATATATAAGCAAACTCGACTGAAAGGTGATATCAGTAAATAACCACTGTGATTTTTTGGCGTTTGATATATATCATATTTTTCATATGGTTAATTTATATATATGTGTAAGTATGCTATTTTTAGTCAATAATTACAAGTTATAAATATAAAGTATTGAATTACTGATTAAATATATAAAATTTCTAAATGATGTTATGTCATTATTTTAATTAAATTTGTAATTAGTGGTATAATTATGTATATATAATTAATTCTGTGATACTTACTTTTAGTTCTTCTGCTTTAATACGAGCTAGGCAATACTTGTTATTTTAATAGTCATAGAAATTTCTATGATAGATGTCAATTTTAATTACCATTCTATTATCTGGCTGAATCATCACTAATATGATATATAATAATTATATTCCATGTATGATTCAAATATGTTGACTCTGTATGAGGGCTTTGATTATAGATGCTAAGCCAACCTTGTTGATTTCTAGTCACGTCCAGGATGTTGCTTTATCATGTTCTGTCTTGAAGATATTTATATAGTATTCATTATCATGGTCATATCTTATGAGTATATATATAAGATATCATATTGTATGTAAGTGATATCAATATCATGTAGCATACATGTGTGACAAACACAGTATGTGATCTCTGAGGTCTATCTGTGATTCTATGTATTCTATCCCATGTTGGTTTATATCTTCTAGTGTACATCGTGTACTTAGCTGTTGAGATGCTATGCTATTATCAAATGTTGGTCTGTCTTGAAGATATCTTAAGTAGTATGTTGCTATTATCATGTTGGTCTGTCTTGAAGATATCTTAATGTAGTATGTTGCTATTATCATGTTGGTCTGTCTTGAAGATATCTTATGTAGTATGTTGCTATTCATCATGTTGGTCTATCTTGAAGATATCTTACTGTAGTATGTGCTATATCATGTTGGTCTGTCTTGAAGATATCTTACTGTAGTATGTAGCTATCATCATGTTGGTCTGTCTTGAAGATATCTTACTGTAGTATGTAGCTATCATCATGTTGGTCTGTCTTGAAGATATCTTACTGTAGTATGTTGCTATCATCATGTTGGTCTGTCTTGAAGATATCTTACTGTAGTATGTTGCTATCACATGTTGGTCTGTCTTGAAGATATCTTACGTATATGTTGCTATCACATGTTGGTCTGTCTTGAAGATATCTTACTGTAGTATGTTGCTATCACATGTTGGTCTGTCTTGAAGATATCTTACTGTAGTATGTAGCTATCACATGTTGGTCTGTCTTGAAGATATCTTACTGTAGTATGTTGCTATCATCATGTTGGTCTGTCTTGAAGATATCTTACTGTAGTATGTAGCTATCATCATGTTGGTCTGTCTTGAAGATATCTTACTGTAGTATGTTGCTATCACCATGTTGGTCTGTCTTGAAGATATCTTACTGTAGTATGTAGCTATCATCATGTTGGTCTGTCTTGAAGATATCTTACTGTAGTATGTTGCTATTATCATGTTGGTCTGTCTTGAAGATACCTTACTGTAGTATGTTGCTATCATCATGTTGGTCTGTCTTGAAGATATCTTACTGTAGTATGTTGCTATCATCATGTTGGTCTGTCTTGAAGATATCTTACTGTAGTATGTAGCTATCATCATGTTGGTCTGTCTTGAAGATACCTTACTGTAGTATGTTGCTATCACCATGTTGGTCTGTCTTGAAGATACCTTACTGTAGTATGTTGCTATCACCATGTTGGTCTGTCTTGAAGATACCTTACTGTAGTATGTTGCTATCACCATGTTGGTCTGTCTTGAAGATATCTTACTGTAGTATGTAGCTATCATCATGTTGGTCTGTCTTGAAGATATCTTACTGTAGTATGTTGCTATCACCATGTTGGTCTGTCTTGAAGATACCTTACTGTAGTATGTTGCTATCACCATGTTGGTCTGTCTTGAAGATATCTTACTGTAGTATGTTGCTATCATCATGTTGGTCTGTCTTGAAGATATCTTACTGTAGTATGTTGCTATCACCATGTTGGTCTGTCTTGAAGATATCTTACTGTAGTATGTAGCTATCACCATGTTGGTCTGTCTTGAAGATATCTTACTGTAGTATGTAGCTATCACCATGTTGGTCTGTCTTGAAGATACCTTACTGTAGTATGTTGCTATCATCATGTTGGTCTGTCTTGAAGATATCTTACTGTAGTATGTTGCTATCACCATGTTGGTCTGTCTTGAAGATATCTTACTGTAGTATGTTGCTATTATCATGTTGGTCTGTCTTGAAGATACCTTACTGTAGTATGTTGCTATCATCATGTTGGTCTGTCTTGAAGATATCTTACTGTAGTATGTAGCTATCACCATGTTGGTCTGTCTTGAAGATATCTTACTGTAGTATGTAGCTATCATCATGTTGGTCTGTCTTGAAGATATCTTACTGTAGTATGTTGCTATCACCATGTTGGTCTGTCTTGAAGATATCTTACTGTAGTATGTTGCTATTATCATGTTGGTCTGTCTTGAAGATACCTTACTGTAGTATGTTGCTATCATCATGTTGGTCTGTCTTGAAGATATCTTACTGTAGTATGTAGCTATCACCATGTTGGTCTGTCTTGAAGATATCTTACTGTAGTATGTTGCTATCATCATGTTGGTCTGTCTTGAAGATATCTTACTGTAGTATGTAGCTATCATCATGTTGGTCTGTCTTGAAGATATCTTACTGTAGTATGTAGCTATCACCATGTTGGTCTGTCTTGAAGATATCTTACTGTAGTATGTAGCCATCATCATGTTGGTCTGTCTTGAAGATACCTTACTGTAGTATGTAGCCATCATCATGTTGGTGTGTGTGGATGTGTAGGACACACCCTCATATTTCCTTCCCTCTCCAATTGAAGGCAATTTCTCCGCATATCTTGATCTTAAATGAGGCTATCACCATGTTGATGTGTAGTAATATACTTGATCTAATATGAGGCTATCACCATCTTAATGTATGTAAATATACCTTGATGTAATATGAGGCTATCACCATGTTGATGTGTGTGTAAATATATCTTGATCTGATATGAGGCTATCACCATCTTAATGTGTGTAAATATATCTTGATCTAATATAAGACTATCACCATGGAGTGTGTGTAAATATATCTTGGTGTTGATATATTCCTGGCAGGCAGTTTGATGAGTTGTGATGTAGGTGATACTCAGAACTGGGTAATGAGGACCGTTGATTGAATCATTGTGTAGCCATGACTGGTAAATGATTGATTACCTTTGTTGAGCAAGCCAGAGGCTGGCTGGGAGAGGAGCTCTCTGTCTGTAGTTCACTCCTTGTTGCCTTTATTACTGGCTGGCTTCCTGGAGGTTTCTTGCTGGCTGGCTTCCTGGAGGTTTCTTGCTGGCTGTCTTCTGGAGGTTTCTTGCTGGCTGTCTTCTGGAGGTTTCTTGCTGGCTGGCTTCCTGGGGGTTTCTTGCTGGCTGGCTTTCTGGGGGTTCCTTGCTGGCTAGCTTCCTGGGGGTTTCTTGCTGGCTGGCTGTCTTCCTGGAGGTTTCTTGCTGGCTGGCTTCCTGGAGGTTTCTTGCTGGCTGGCTTCCTGGGGGTTTCTTGCTGGCTGGCTTTCTGGGGGTTTCTTGCTGCCTAACTTTCTGGGGGTTTCTTGCTGGCTGGCTTCCTGGGGTTTCTTGCTGGCTGGCTTCCTGGGGTTTCTTGCTGGCTGGCTTTCTGGGGTTTCTTGCTGGCTGGCTTTCTGGGGGTTTCTTGCTGGCTGGCTTCCTGGAGGTTTCTTGCTGGCTGGCTTCCTGGGGGTTTCTTGCTGGCTGGCTTCCTGGAGGTTTCTTGCTGGCTGGCTTCCTGGGGGTTTCTTGCTGGCTGGCTTCCTGGGGTTTCTTGCTGGCTGGCTTCCTGGGGTTTCTTGCTGGCTGGCTTTCTGGGGGTTTCTTGCTGGCTGGCTTCCTGGGGGTTTCTTGCTGGCTGGCTTCCTGGAGGTTTCTTGCTGGCTGGCTTTCTGGGGGTTTCTTGCTGGCTGGCTTCCTGGGGGTTTCTTGCTGGCTGGCTTTCTGGGGGTTTCTTGCTGCCTAACTTTCTGGGGGTTTCTTGCTGCCTAACTTTCTGGGGTTTCTTGCTGGCTGGCTTCCTGGGGTTTCTTGCTGGCTGGCTTCCTGGGGTTTCTTGCTGGCTGGCTTCCTGGGGTTTCTTGCTGGCTGGCTTTCTGGGGTTTCTTGCTGGCTGGCTTCCTGGGGGTTTCTTGCTGGCTGGCTTCCTGAGGTTTCTTGCTGGCTGGCTTTCTGGGGGTTTCTTGCTGGCTGGCTTCCTGGGGGTTTCTTGCTGGCTGGCTTCCTGGTGGTTTCTTGCTGGCTGGCTTCCTGGGGGTTTCTTGCTGGCTGGCTTTCTGGAGGTTTCTTGCTGGCTGGCTTCCTGGAGGTTTCTTGCTGGCTGGCTTTCTGGAGGTTTCTTGCTGGCTGGCTTTCTGGAGGTTTCTTGCTGGCTGGCTTCCTGGAGGTTTCTTGCTGGCTGGCTTTCTGGAGGTTTCTTGCTGGCTGGCTTCCTGGAGGTTTCTTGCTGGCTGGCTTTCTGGAGGTTTCTTGCTGGCTGGCTTTCTGGAGGTTTCTTGCTGGCTGGCTTCCTGGAGGTTTCTTGCTGGCTGGCTTTCTGGAGGTTTCTTGCTGGCTGGCTTTCTGGAGGTTTCTTGCTGGCTGGCTTCCTGGAGGTTTCTTGCTGGCTGGCTTCCTGGAGGTTTAGGTTTCGTGTAGTTTTTAGTGTTCACTTTCTGCTTTCTCCAGTCTACACACCTCTGGGTGTCGTCGTAGTTTGCACCTTTGCTACTACTGATACTATTACTATTACTACTACAACTATAGTAGTATTACCAGTCTTATACTACTACCACTACTACTGCTACAACTATAGTACTATTACCAGTCTTATACTACTACTACTACAACTGTAGTACTATTACCAGTCTTATACTACTACTACAACTATAGTACTATTACCAGTCTTATACTACTACTACTACTACTACAACTATAGTACTATTACCAGAATTATACTACTACCACTACTACTGCTACAACTATACTATTACTAATCTTACTACTACTATCACCTTCCTTTTTCTCAACTGTTCCTTTCACCCAGTGCTGGGTCCTCAACTGTTCCTTTCACCCAGTGCTGGGTCCTCAACTGTTCCTTTCACCCAGTGCTGGGTCCTTAACTGTTCCTTTCACCCAGTGCTGTTCCTTTCACCCAGTGCTGGGTCCTTAACTGTTCCTTTCACCCAGTGCTGGGTCCTTAACTGTTCATTTCACCCAGTGCTGGGTCCTCAACTATTCCTTTCACCCAGTGCTGGGTTCTTAACTGTTCCTTTCACCCAGTGCTGGGTCCTTAACTGTTCCTTTCACCCAGTGCTGGGTCCTTAACTGTTCCTTTCACCCAGTGCTGGGTCCTCAACTGTTCCTTTCACCCCAGTGCTGGGTCCTTAACTGTTCCTTTCACCCAGTGCTGGGTCCTTAACTGTTCCTTTCACCCAGTGCTGGGTCCTCAACTGTTCCTTTCACCCCAGTGCTGGGTCCTTAACTGTTCCTTTCACCCAGTGCTGGGTCCTTAACTGTTCCTTTCACCCAGTGCTGGGTCCTCAACTGTTCCTTTCACCCCAGTGCTGGGTCCTTAACTGTTCCTTTCACCCAGTGCTGGGTCCTCAACTGATTTCTCCTGCTCTTCTTTTTAGCTCTCAGCCTCCTCTGCTGTTTTGATCCACTTCTCTCCTCTCACCTCCAACCCTCTCCCCACCTCTCCCACCTGCTGCTCCATCCCCACCTCTCCCACCTGCTGCTCCATCCCCACCTCTCCCACCTGCTGCTCCATCCCCACCTCTCCCACCTGCTGCTCCATCCCCACCTCTCCCACCTGCTGCTCCATCCCCACCTCTCCCACCTGCTGCTCCATCCCCACCTCTCCCACCTGCTGCTCCATCCCCACCTCTCCCACCTGCTGCTCCATCCCCACCTCTCCCACCTGCTGCTCCATCCCCACCTCTCCCACCTGCTGCTCCATCCCCACCTCTCCCACCTGCTGCTCCATCCCCACCTCTCCCACCTGCTGCTCCATCCCCACCTCTCCCACCTGCTGCTCCATCCCCACCTCTCCCACCTGCTGCTCCATCCCCACCTCTCCCACCTGCTGCTCCATCCCCACCTCTCGCACCTGCTGCTCCATCCCCACCTCTCCCACCTGCTGCTCCATCCCTACGCTGGCCAACATAGTGTTGTTGGCTATAAATCACTGTGGTGATGATTGTGTCTGATGGCTCTCTTCCCGTCCCACTGGCCTCCCTCTCCTACCCCCTCTTTCCCATCTCTCCTTCCCTTTCCTGTATCCCCTAGCCTATTGGTTCTGTTCCCCCCTCCTTACCCCCTTCTCTCCTCTCTTCACTGTGTTCGTTACTCCACTGGCTCACTCATCTGCTACTGATATTGTAGTACACGCTGTTGCTACTGCTACTACTGTTGTTGATGTACCGTTGTAGCGCACGCTG
Organism: Cherax destructor; assembly: GCA_009830355.1. Taxonomy (NCBI): domain Eukaryota; kingdom Metazoa; phylum Arthropoda; class Malacostraca; order Decapoda; family Parastacidae; genus Cherax; species Cherax destructor. Next base: position 75,511 of record WNWK01001773.1, on the reverse strand, counting down.
CTGTTGATATACCGTTGTAGTGCACGCTTTTGTTGTTGCTGCTACTGCTACTACTGTTGTTGATGTACCGTTGTAGTGCACACTGTTGTTGATATACCGTTGTAGTGCACGCTTTTGTTGTTGCTGCTACTGCTACTAATGTTGTTGATGTACCGTTGTAGTGCACGCTGCTGTTACTGTTGTTGATATACCGTTGTAGTGCACGCTTTTGTTGCTGCTGCTGCTACTACTACTACTACTGTTGATATACCGTTGTTAGTGCACGCTGTTGCTGCTACTACTACTGTTGTTGATGTACCGTTGTAGCGCACGCTGCTGTTACTGTTGTTGATATATCGTTGTAGCTCACGCTTTTGTTGCTACTGCTGCTACTGTTGTTGATATACCGTTGTAGTGCACGCTGTTGTTGCTACTACTACTACTACTACTATTGTTCATATACCGTTGTAGCGCACGCTATTGTTGCTACTGCTGCTACTGTTGTTGATGTACCGTTGTAGCGCACGCTGTTGCTACTGCTTCTGTTGTTGAATGTTGTGGTTACTCTTGGGTTATTACTGTTTTGCTGGGTATAAACCTTCATTAACCTCTAGTAGTGTTATAATTGTGTACTTGTCCCAGTAGGTGGCCAGGCCTCAGGTCTTGTGTTCAACTGCCTCCCAGAGTACATAAGGGGGATTACCAATAGACCCCTGGCTGTCTTCAAGAAGGCGCTGGACAGGCACCTAAAGGCAGTACCTGACCACCCAACCTGACCAGAAATAACCCGCATATAGAAGAGAGAAACTTATCACGACGTTTCGCTCAGACTTGAATTATTTACAAGTGACTTGTAAATAGTCCAAGCCCGAGCGAAACGTCGTCACTAGCTGCTCTCTGCTATGTGCAGGTTATTTGTGTATTTAATATAAGCTTGATCTAACACATCTGTGTTGCTTTCTTGACGTTAATGTTGGTAAGGTTGCGAGGATGTGTGCCCACCTGCAGTGTTCCCAGGCACAACACCCCAGCGGCCCCGTCCATGACCACCACGCCTCCTGGTGGATCACGGCCTGATCAACCAGGCTGTTGGTACTAGCCGCATGACGTGCAACATAAAAACTACAGCCAGGCTGATCAAGCACTGACTTGAGAAACTTGTCCAGTTCTTTCCTGAAGACAGTCATGGGTGTGATGAGTCTCCCTGGTGCACGAAGAGACAGTCAGGGGTGTGATGAGTCTCCCTGGTGCACGAAGAGACAGTCAGGGGTGTGATGAGTCTCCCTGGTGCATGAAGAGACAGTCAGGGGTGTGATGAGTCTCCCTGGTGCATGAAAAGACAGTCAGGGGTGTGATGAGTCTCCCTGGTGCATGAAGAGACAGTCAGGGGTGTGATGAGTCTCCCTGGTGCATGAAGAGACAGTCAGGGGTGTGATGAGTCTCCCTGGTGCATGAAGAGACAGTCAGGGGTGTGATGAGTCTCCCTGGTGCATGAAGAGACAGTCAGGGGTGTGATGAGTCTCCCTGGTGCACGAAGAGACAGTCAGGGTGTGATGAGTCTCCTGGTGCATGAAGAGACAGTCAGGGTGTGATGAGTCTCCCTGGTGCACGAAGAGACAGTCAGGGGTGTGATGAGTCTTCCTGGTGCATGAAGAGACAGTCAGGGGTGTGATGAGTCTCCCTGGTGCACGAAGAGACAGTCAGGGGTGTGATGAGTCTCCCTGGTGCACGAAGAGACAGTCAGGGTGTGATGAGTCTCCCTGGTGCATGAAGAGACAGTCAGGGTGTGATGAGTCTCCCTGGTGCATGAAGAGACAGTCAGGGGTGTGATGAGTCTCCCTGGTGCACGAAGAGACAGTCAGGGGTGTGATGAGTCTCCCTGGTGCATGAAGAGACAGTCAGGGGTGTGATGAGTCTCCCTGGTGCATGAAGAGACAGTCAGGGGTGTGATGAGTCTCCCTGGTGCACGAAGAGTGCACGAAGAGGGACGTTGAACGACTACAATGGAAATCAGTTACATTATTCGAGTTTGAGTTTTACCTTGGTTAAATTTGCATAATGTACTGCATATGGGACGCGATGAATGTAAGAGGCCCCCGACTTTTAAACCCTCTCCCTCCGTGCATGAGGAGAATTACCAACAAACCCCTGGCTGTCTTCAAGAGATGGTAAGGTTTGTCAGGAAACAGGACAAGTGTTTCCTGACGCGGGTCTTAGTCATATGATGACCCGCAGCTGGAGCTTTTGGTCCTCTGACCGAGACCTTCCAGGTTGAAGTTAATAAGTTCCTCAAATCAGGTCTTCATCAGTTGGGCTGTGGCTCGTACGTTGGACCACTTGCGGCCAGCAGTAACAACCTGGTTGATCAGGTCTATCCACTGGGAGACCTGGTCTGGGACCAGGCTGCAGGGACCTTGACCCCTGGAAACATCCTTGAGGTATTCTTCAAGTGGTAAGACCTGTGTTACTTTAACACCTGTGTGCCCTCAACACCTGTGTGCCCTCAACACCCGTGTGCCCTCAACACCTGTGTTCCCTCAACACCTGTGTTCCCTCAACACCTGTGTGCCCTCAACACCTGTGTGCCCTCAGGACCATTGTAAGAATCTAAATTTACGTTTGAAAGCTAAATAAAAACTTGTTCTTGGGGACCCGGTCCTCTGGCTCACAACCGAAGGACCGGCGGGTTCGACCCTAGGGCAGGTGGAAATGTTTGGCACGTTTAATTATGCCTGTTGCCCCTGTTCACCTGACAGTAAATAGGTACCCAGGTGTATGTCGACTGTCGTGAGGAGCATTCTAGGAAGGAGGAAAAAGAGATCCCGCTACTCACATTACTGCCTTTATTAGTTTATGTTGCCTCACTAACTCTCTGGCTAGCTAACAATCTCAATAAAATCTTCTACAACACTACAATCTCTGTTGCAGCTATTTTTATTGATTCAATTATTACTGCTTTGTTGTTCTTGTTGTGGCTACACCTGGCGCCAACTCTGCTCCTGTGTTGCTACTGCTAATAATAATAATTAACTTACTTTCCTCAGTATACAGGTAAGGTAATTTACATGTTATAAAATATTATTAGGTACAAGAGTCACTCGCATGTGGTGTATTTCACCTGTCTGGAGTTGTAGGGGTCGAGTCTCAGCGCCTGGCCCCGCCTCTCCACTGGCCACTACTGGGTTCGCTTTCTCTTGGCTACTGGACCTTCATCATGCTTATTCTTAACGCTGTGTATGGATCCTGTCTAGACCACTTCACTGTCTAGGTCGTTCTACTTGAGCATTCTTAAGACTAAACAAGTATTTCCTGACATCCATGTGGTTGTGACGGTATGACCAGTAGACCGTTCCGTGCGTCACTGTCCCAGAGTCACAGTTCAGACCATGTGGTTGTGATGGACCAGGACTGTTGTGGTGGTGGTTGTGATGGACCAGGACTGTTGTGATGGACCAGGACTGTTGTGATGGACCAGGACTGTTGTGGTGGTTGTTGTGATGGACCAGGACTGTTGTGGTGGTGGTTGTGATGGACCAGGACTGTTGTGGTGGACCAGGACTGTTGTGGTGGTTGTTGTGATGGAACAGGACTGTTGTGGTGGTTGTTGTGATGGAACAGGACTGTTGTGGTGGTGGTTGTGATGGACCAGGACTGTTGTGGTGGTGGTTGTGATGGACCAGGACTGTTGTGGTGGTGGTTGTGAGGGACCAGGACTGTTGTGGTGGTGGTTGTGAGGGACCAGGACTGTTGTGATGGTGGTTGTGATGGACCAGGACTGTTGTGGTGGTTGTGAGGGACCAGGACTGTTGTGGTGGTGGTTGTGATGGACCAGGACTGTTGTGGTGGTGGTTGTGATGGACCAGGACTGTTGTGGTGGTGGTTGTGATGGACCAGGACTGTTGTGGTGGTGGTTGTGATGGACCAGGACTGTTGTGGTGGGGTTGTGAGGGACCAGGACTGTTGTGGTGGTGGTTGTGATGGACCAGGACTGTTGTGGTGGTGGTTGTGATGGACCAGGACTGTTGTGGTGGTGGTTGTGAGGGACCAGGACTGTTGTGGTGGTGGTTGTGATGGACCAGGACTGTTGTGGTGGTGGTTGTGATGGACCAGGACTGTTGTGGTGGTGGTTGTGAGGGACCAGGACTGTTGTGGTGGTGGTTGTGATGTACCAGGACTGTTGTGGTGGTGGTTGTGATGGACCAGGGCTGTTGTGGTGGTGGTTGTGAGGGACCAGGACTGTTGTGGTGGTGGTTGTGATGGACCAGGACTGTTGTGGTGGTGGTTGTGATGGACCAGGACTGTTGTGGTGGTGGTTGTGATGGACCAGGACTGTTGTGGTGGTGGTTGTGATGGACCAGGACTGTTGTGGTGGTGGTTGTGATGGACCAGGACTGTTGTGGTGGTGGTTGTGAGGGACCAGGACTGTTGTGGTGGTGGTTGTGATGGACCAGGACTGTTGTGGTGGTGGTTGTGATGGACCAGGACTGTTGTGGTGGTGGTTGTGAGGGACCAGGACTGTTGTGGTGGTGGTTGTGAGGGACCAGGACTGTTGTGGTGGTTGTGATGGACCAGGACTGTTGTGGTGGTGGTTGTGAGGGACCAGGACTGTTGTGGTGGTGGTTGTGATGGACCAGGACTGTTGTGGTGGTTGTGATGGACCAGGACTGTTGTGGTGGTGGTTGTGATGGACGAGGACTGTTGTGGTGATGGTTGTGATGGACCAGGACTGTTGTGGTGGTTGTGATGGACCAGGACTGTTGTGGTGGTGGTTGTGATGGACCAGGACTGTTGTGGTGGTTGTGAGGGACCAGGACTGTTGTGGTGGTGGTTGTGATGGACCAGGACTGTTGTGGTGGTGGTTGTGATGGACCAGGACTGTTGTGGTGGTGGTTGTGATGGACCAGGACTGTTGTGGTGGTGGTTGTGATGGACCAGGACTGTTGTGGTGGTTGTGATGGACCAGGACTTGTGGTGGTTGTGATGGACCAGGAATGTTGTGGTGGTGGTTGTGATGGACCAGGACTGTTGTGGTGGTGGTTGTGAGGGACCAGGACTGTTGTGGTGGTGGTTGTGAGGGACCAGGACTGTTGTGGTGGTGGTTGTGAGGGACCAGGACTGTTGTGGTGGTGGTTGTGATGGACCAGGACTGTTGTGGTGGTTGTGAGGGACCAGGACTGTTGTGGTGGTGGTTGTGATGGACCAGGACTGTTGTGGTGGTGGTTGTGATGGACCAGGACTGTTGTGGTGGTGGTTGTGATGGACCAGGACTGTTGTGGTGATGGTTGTGATGGACCAGGACTGTTGTGGTGGTTGTGATGGACCAGTACTGTTGTGGTGGTGGTTGTGATGGACCAGGACTTGTGGTGGTGGTTGTGAGGGACCAGGACTGTTGTGGTGGTGGTTGTGATGGACCAGGACTGTTGTGGTTGTGATGGACTTGGACTGTTGTGGTGGTGGTTGTGATGGACCAGGACTGTTGTGGTTGTGATGGACCAGGACTGTTGTGGTTGTGATGGACCAGGACTGTTGTGGTTGTGATGTACCAGGACTATTGTGACATACTAGCAGTGTTGTGGTGGTGGTTGTGATGTACCAGGACTATTGTGACATACTAGCAGTGTTGTGGTGGTGGTTGTGATGGACCAGGACTGTTGCGGTTGTGATGGACCAGGACTGTTGTGGTTGTGATGGACCAGGACTATTGTGACATACTAGCAGTGTTGTGGTGGTGGTTGTGATGTACCAGGACTATTGTGACATACTAGCAGTGTTGTGGTGGTGGTTGTGATGGACCAGGACTATTGTGACATACTAGCAGTGTTGTGGTGGTGGTTGTGATGTACCAGGACTATTGTGACATACTAGCAGTGTTGTGGTGGTGGTTGTGATGGACCAGGACTATTGTGACATACTAGCAGTGTTGTGGTGGTGGTTGTGATGGACCAGGACTATTGTGACATACTAGCAGTGTTGTGGTGGTGGTTGTGATGGACCAGGACTATTGTGACATACTAGCAGTGTTGTGGTGGTGGTTGTGATGGACCAGGACTATTGTGACATACTAGCAGTGTTGTGGTGGTGGTTGGTAAACGTGGTGGTCACGGGTGGTGGCGGAGTTTCTACCTAAAAGAACCACTGCGAGATTGTGGTAAGGGTTGTGATGGTGGTGACTGGTGTTTGTAGTTGTGGTAGTCACTGGTGGTGGGGGTGTGGCAGATGAAAGGACTACTGTGTGGTGGTGGTGGTGGTAGACACAGTACTCAAGTGTGTGTGTATTATGGGCTCCCACTGACGCCTCGCTACTCAAATATAGTCAGACAGTCTGCTAGTTTTTTGCCCCTGAGGGAGGAGAGAGGGAAGGGGAGTGAAAGGGTAGGGGAGAGAGAATAAGGGGGAGAGGGAAATCAGGGAAGGGGAATGAGAGGGGATGGAGGAGAGAGAAGGGGGGGTTCTTCGGCAGACAGAAGGGGGGGGGCCACGCGCTTGAACACTGAATTTTTACACACACACACACACACACACACACACACACACACACACACACGCTCGCGCGCGCGCGCATATACAACAGGCCTAGTGTCTAATCGATATGTGCCTAGGACAAAATGGTAACTAACTAATACACACACAGAATGATGTAGTGGAGGCAGGATCTGTACATAGATTTAAGAAGAGGTACGATAAAGCTCTTGGAGCAGGGAGAGAGAGGACCTAGTAGCTATCAGCGAAGAGGCGGGGCTAGAAGATGTGAATCGACCCCTGCAACGACAAATAGGTGAGTACACACATACACACACACACATCAGAAATAACGTACACTTTTGAGAGGGCACTAGACGTTTCGGTCGGTCCTAGACCATTAGCAAGTCTCAACACTTGACTAGATAATGATCCAGGACTGACCGAAACGTCGCTTTTGTTTTTTATCTTGAAAATGTGAGTTGTTGTAGCACGAGCACATCTGTGGTCTCAGACCACACTGTGTAACATAGACCTGTGGTCCCAGACCACACTGTGTAACATAGACCTGTGGTCCCAGACCACACTGTGTAACATAGACCTGTGGTCCCAGACCACACTGTGTAACATAGACCTGTGGTCCCAGACCACACTGTGTAACATAGACCTGTGGTCCCAGACCACACTGTATAACATAGACCTGTGGTCCCAGACCACACTGTGTAACATAGACCTGTGGTCACAGACCACACTGTGTAACATAGACCTGTGGTTCCAGACCACACTGTGTAACATAGACCTGTGGTCCCAGACCACACTGTGTAACATAGACCTGTGGTCCCAGACCACACTGTGTAACATACAAATGTGGTCCCAGACCACACTGTGTAACATACAAATGTGGTCCCAGACCACACTGTAACATACAAATGTGGTGCCAGACTACACTGTGTAACATAGACCTGTGGTCCCAGACCACACTGTGTAACATACAAATGTGGTCCCAGACCACACTGTATAACATACAAATGTGGTCCCAGACCACACTGTAACATACAAATGTGGTCCCAGACCACACTGTGTAACATAGACCTGTGGTCCCAGACCACGCTGTGTAACATACAAATGTGGTCCCAGACCACACTGTGTAACATAGACCTGTGGTCCCAGACCACACTGTGTAACATACAAATGTGGTCCCAGACCACACTGTGTAACATAGACCTGTGGTCCCATACCACACTGTGTAACATACAAATGTGGTCCCAGACCACACTGTGTAACATACAAATGTGGTCCCAGACCACACTGTGTAACATAGACCTGTGGTCCCAGACCACGCTGTGTAACATACAAATGTGGTCCCAGACCACACTGTGTAACATAGACCTGTGGTCCCAGACCACACTGTGTAACATACAAATGTGGTCCCAGACCACACTGTGAACATAGACCTGTGGTCCCAGACCACACTGTGTAACATACAAATGTGGTCCCAGACCACACTGTGTAACATAGACCTGTGGTCCCAGACCACACTGTGTAACATACAAATGTGGTCCCAGACCACACTGTGTAACATAGACCTGTGGTCCCAGACCACGCTGTGTAACATACAAATGTGGTCCCAGACCACACTGTGTAACATAGACCTGTGGTCCCAGACCACACTGTGTAACATACAAATGTGGTCCCAGACCACACTGTGTAACATAGACCTGTGGTCCCAGACCACACTGTGTAACATACAAATGTGGTCCCAGACCACACTGTGTAACATAGACCTGTGGTCCCAGACCACACTGTGTAACATACAAATGTGGTCCCAGACCACACTGTGTAACATAGACCTGTGGTCCCAGACCACACTATGTATAACATAGTGAAGCAGTTGTGTGGTCCCAGACCACACAACTGCTTCCATAAGTAGTGTGGTCCCAGACACTCTCTCTCTCTCTCTCCAATATAGAAGTGGGTTTTGATTGCAAAAGTCTCTAACAGAATTCCAGTACCTTCGGAACACAGGATTCAAGCACTTCTGGAACATAGGATTCCAGCACCTATGGAACACATGATTCCAGCACCTCTGGAGAACAGGATTCCAGCATCTATGGAACACAGGATTCCAGCACCTCTGGAACTCTGAAGTTTGTATAGAGTTTTGGCTCAACTCTGTGTGTGTGTGTGTGTGTGTGTGTGTGTGTGTGTGTGTGTGTCCTGGGAGCCCCACCACCTGCCACACACCTGGGGTTGGTAGGGGATAAGGGGTGTTGAGGGGGAGAGGGAGAGTTGTGGAAGGGGTAGGCAGGGTATTGAAGGGTGGGCTGGTGGACCGGGAGAAGGGTGGGCTGGTGGACCGGGAGAAAGGTGGGCTGGTGGACCGGGAGAAGGGTGGGCTGGTGGACCGGGAGAAGGGTGGGCTGGTGGACCGGGAGAAGGGTGGGCTGGTGGACCGGGAGAAGGGTGGGCTGGTGGACCGGGAGAAGGGTGGGCTGGTGGACCGGGAGAAGGGTGGGCTGGTGGACCGGGAGAAGGGTGGGCTGGTGGACCGGGAGAAGGGTGGGCTGGTGGACCGGGAGAAGGGTGGGCAGGAGGAGAAAGAAAAGGAAGTTATTGCAATAAGGGGAAGAAGGGCGAGGAAAAGGTAAAGAAGGGAAAAAAACTAAGAATGATGGAGGAGAGAGAATTGCGAAGTATCAAGAATATTAGTCATTCGTAAATTGTGAGGAATATTGTGAGGAAGTTTGAGGCTGGGGGGGGGGCTATTTAGGGTGAAGAGTGGGCTTGGTTGTTTGAGGTGTAGAGCGGGCCACATCAGTGTAGAGCGGGCCACATCAGGCCCTCCAAGAATTCTTTGTGGCCCGCCATTCTTAAGAAAAACTATAGTCTTCAATTGTAATAGAAAATTATTTTTATTTGATGAGAAGTATTGGTGAGCAGCAAGATCTGGCAACACTGGACGTGGTGTTGGTGAGCAGCAAGATCTGGCAACACTGGACGTGGTGTTGGTGAGCAGCAAGACCTGGCAACACTGGACGTGGTGTTGGTGAACAGCAAGACCTGGCAACACTGGACGTGGTGTTGGTAAGCAGCAAGACCTGGCAACACTGGACGTGGTGTTGGTAAGCAGCAAGACCTGGCAACACTGGACGTGGTGTTGGTGAGCAGCAAGACCTGGCAACACTGGACGTGGTGTTGGTGAGCAGCAAGACCTGGCAACACTGGACGTGGTGTTGGTAAGCAGCAACACCTGGCAACACTGGACGTGGTGTTGGTAAGCAGCAAGACCTGGCAACACTGGACGTGGTGTTGGTGAGCAGCAAGACCTGGCAACACTGGACGTGGTGTTGGTGAGCAGCAACACCTGGCAACACTGGACGTGGTGTTGGTGAGCAGCAACACCTGGCAACACTGGACGTGGTGTTGGTGAGCAGCAAGACCTGGCAACACTGGACGTGGTGTTGGTGAGCAGCAAGACCTGGCAACACTGGACGTGGTGTTGGTGAGCAGCAAGACCTGGCAACACTGGACGTGGTGTTGGTGAGCAGCAAGACCTGGCAACACTGGACGTGGTGTTGGTGAGCAGCAAGACCTGGCAACACTGGACGTGGTGTTGGTAAGCAGCAAGACCTGGCAACACTGGACGTGGTGTTGGTGAGCAGCAAGACCTGGCAACACTGGACGTGGTGTTGGTGAGCAGCAAGACCTGGCAACACTGGACGTGGTGTTGGTGAGCAGCAAGACCTGGCAACACTGGACCAACTTAATACAACCTTGAAGATTAAGTATGGATGTTAGTTTGATATCAGCACTGATAGCTTCCTTTGGTCCCTCCGTCTGTTAATCCCGGAGTGAGTGTTGTCAGCGCCACCTGTGACATAGTGTTGGTACCTTCACCGACCAGCCCGCCCGCCTAAATCCGCCCACCTGTCCGCCCGCCTGGCAGGCCGCGAATTCTCTATTTTTCTTTTCTTGGTTTCTTTGTTTGCTTTTGGCCCATGAAGGTATGGGTCCTTTACCTTTGATATACATTTGAAGAATTTCGAGAGTTTCGCTACTCTCGGAGCCCGGCCTGCTTGCTTGGTCAACCAGGCTGTTGTTGCTGGAGGCCCCCTGTCCCACATATGCATCACAGCCTGGTTGATCTGGCACCTGGTGAAGATACTTGTCAGGTTCCTCTTGAAGGCTTCTGCACTTGTCCCAGCAGTGTTTCTGATATCTTATGGTAAGATGTTGAATAGTCTGGGACCCCGCATGTTGATACAGTGTTCCCTTATTGTGCCCACCGCACCCCGCACTTGACGTACTCACCTGGGTCATTTGACCTACTGTCCTCCACCTGGGTCACATGACCTATTGTCTTCCTGGGTCACTTGACCTACTGTCTTCCTGGGTCACTTGACCTACTGTCTTCCTGGGTCACTTGACCTACTGTCTTCCTGGGTCACTTGACCTACTGTCTTCCTGGGTCACTTGACCTACTGTCTTCCTGGGTCACTTGACCTACTGTCTTCCTGGGTCACTTGACCTACTGTCTTCCTGGGTCACTTGACCTACTGTCTTCCTGGGTCACTTAACCTACTGTCTTCCTGGGTCACTTGACCTACTGTCTTCCTGGGTCACTTGACCTACTGTCTTCCTGGGTCACTTGACCTACTGGCTTCCTGGGTCACTTGACCTACTGTCTTCCTGGGTCTTGTATGAGTTTGTTTTATTTTGAATTCTAAGAGACGGACGCTGTGTATGACAGATTATACCTCAGTGCCTCAGCTGAGGGACTGACCACCTCATATAATTTTCTCCAAGGTTGATGGACTGATTACATCATCTTTCATTACTACTGCTGCTGCCTTTGTATTTGACTGAAGAAGACTACTGCATAGGCGAAACGTTTCATTAATAAAGATACCCAACTGTTACACATGTGTCTTAATCTTGAAGGATGGTTTTAGTTATAGGTTTGAACCAAGTTTGTTCTGTGGTTCTCGATGACAACTGTCAATGTAAAGTGTCAGAGGCAGTTGACAGCATCCCTGATCACTTTGACAACTGGAAGCAGAAGTTGCTACTTCTGAACATGGAACAATGTTAAGTGAATTACCCACAGCTGGATGCTGTGACTGGCTCTTCACATTTTACATTTGTAGTTGATGTCACGACAACAGGAACCAACTCAGTTTAAAACTATAAGGAAAACAATCCTTTACACACGAGTTATATTACAAATGGAAGCATTTCTGACAAATTTTTCTTTTAATCTCTTGAGTTTTAAGGTTAAAAGTATTCATTATTAGTATTTTTTTATTTTTACAATACTCTAAGACATAAACTTGAGCTGTTATTAAACCTTTACAATTGTACACCAGTAACAGTGTATAGCTGACGAAGCTTATTTAAGGTGGCGATGTGGCCCGCCACCCAAAATAATTGCCCAGCTCTGATCTATGGAGGATGGTGTGAGCGTGATGGTGTGAGTGTGATGGTGTGAGCGTGATGGTGTACGTTCTACTCGCTTATTTGTGGTTGTAGGAGTAGATTCTCAATTACTGGGTTCACACATTACTGATCCCGTGAGCCCTATCATACCTATTCTTAAACCTGTGTGTGGACCCGCCGCTACCACTTCGCTCTCTAGATCGTTCCACTTCCTGACCACTCAAAAGATAACAGTATTTTCTGACATTAATGTGACTCCTCTCAAACATACTCGCCCTGTCCACCCTGTCAAATCACCCTTTTCAGTATTTTGTACGTCGTGATCGTATCACCTCTGGTCAGTCTTTCCTCTAATGTCATCAGGTTCAGCTCCTGGAGCCTCTTCTCATAGCTCTTGCCGTTTAAATTTGGGACTAACATTGTTGGAAACCTTTGCACATTTTTTCGGCTTGATATGCGTTATCAGATGCGGATTCTAGACTGGAGCTGCATACTCCAAGATGGGCTTGACATATGGCATATATATATATATATATATATATATATATATATATATATATATATATATATATATATATATATATATATATATATAGTGTTGTGAATAACGGCTGAGGCTCCTGAAACCTACCCATAAATTTGTCAGTCTGGCATTTGTTGCAATGGCTATTCAGTTAATGTTTATTGCTTCAGGTAATATGCCTGGAACTGTGCTCATTCCGAGATCCTTCTCTTTCAGGGAGGTTCACAACCTTTATCCCCAGAGCCTGTACTCTGTTTCCAGTAGTCGTTGCCCTTCCTTGATTTTCATAGCTTTGCATTTACTGGGGTTAAATTTTGGTAGCCACTTGCTAGAACCGTTTATAGTCTTTTCTGGAATGTATGGATGTTTTTATAGAAACCAGAGAGTAGTAAGATTATATAACAAGGGTGAGGGTGTAAGTAGGTGTTCCTCGTGTGTATCACGACGCACGTGTTGCGGATGCTTAATAGCAGGTGTTGTAGGCGTGGGCGTGAGAGCAAAACATGTGTAGTCGTGGATAATGATGGGATGTTGTGGGTGTGTAGCCGGAAGTGCTTTGTCATGGGCGGTGTGTTGCTGATGGTGGGAATGACCAGTGTATCTCATGCACCTTTCTAGTACGGCTGGTGATGCTTTGCCTCAAGTTCACCTCAAGATCGTTGTTGGTATCTTGTGCCACCAGCGGCTCGGCCCCAGACTTGGCCTTCCTGTTAAGAACAATGAGGTTGTTGGCGCTCACTAGACACAGCCCCACGTAAGACGCACTCTTCACCTACTTGCTCCAGCAACACAAGTGTCCTCTTGAAGACAGTCGTCTGTTGATAATTCCTCTTACTTTTGGAGATCATTGGGTGATCTCTCTGGAAAGTATTCTGCACTGTCCACACAGCCTCTCCTCCTCTTCAGTCGTTATTCTATTGTGTAGATTTGCAATGAGCACCTCCTGTGTTTTCCTTGTTTAAATTAAGTTTCTTGTTTGTGTTCCTGGGAACACATTTGAAGTATTTTATGTGTTCCGGTAATTTAGGTAATTGAATTGCCGTAGCCAGTCTTCCCGGAACATTATTCAGAAGTGCAGTTTTGCCACATTTAAATGAAGCTGTTAGTGGGCATCAATATGCTTTAAATGTATCCAATGTTATTGTTATTCAGACAACTTTCTGGCAGTTGTGGTAGTAACACTGGTGATCCCTGAGGTTACGAGCGTAACATCTCCCGGTACAGTGACTCTCAGGTCTTATGGAACATTATATAGTTTTCCGTGGCCTACCTTTCTTGCAGGAATGCGGAGTCGAGATGAATTGTACTTGTGTAAATTATCGTTGTCTGTGAAAGATGATGCAGTCTGTGAGAAGGAAATTGAGAGAGTTGGGGCGACTAACATCTCTTTCATACTTATTACTCTTTCCATTGATGTCTTAGTAAATTAAATATCCATCTGCTTGCTTTCACACATATAATTTTTAACGAATGTTCTGTACTGTTGCACTATGATTGCAATTGTCAAAGGTTTTCACAGAATTTGTGTATGTTACGGAGTCATTTAGTCTTCCAGTGCATCTAAAAGCCATGTGACAAGTCGACCCATTCACGGGTAGCTAGGTGGGCAGAGTATCGTATCATAGGTGTTCCTATGATCTGCGCCGCTGTAGCCCGGTCCCATACCAGGCCTCCAGGTCAACCAGGTTGTTGGTGCTAGGTGCACCAACACCCTGGTTCATCAACATAACAACCACCGCCAGGCTAATCAGGAACTGACTTGAGAAACTTGTCCAGTAGATTATAATGTACCTCTCTCGCCCACGTTCCAAGGAGTACAGATCGAGGGACTTCAAACGTTCCCAGTAATTTAGATACTTGACTGAATCTGTGCGAACACATTCTTCAGAAAAGTCTTCCGAGTAGCAGCCTCCTTGACCCTAGTCGAGAACGCTGCTACTCAGAATTTAGCGGCCCAGTTTCTTGACCCATTATGTGTGTCTGTAATGTTGAGGTACAGTCTCTGCACCTATTATTTGTGTCTGTAATGTTGAGGTACAGTCTCTGTACCCATTATGTGTATGTATAATGTTGAGGTACAGTCTCTGCACCCATTATGTGTATGTATAATGTTGAGGTACAGTCTCTGCACCCATTATGTGTGTTTGTAATGTTGAGGTACAGTCTCTGTACCCATTATGTGTATGTATAATGTTGAGGTACAGTCTCTGCACCCATTATGTGTGTCTGTAATGTTGAGGTACAGACTCTGCACCCATTATGTGTGTCTGTAATGTTGAGGTACAGTCTCTGCACCCATTATGTGTGTCTGTAATGTTGAGGTACAGTCTCTGCACCCATTATGTGTGTCTGTAATGTTGAGGTACAGTCTCTGCACCCATTATGTGTGTCTGTAATGTTGAGGTACAGACTCTGCACCCATTATGCACTTCTTATCTTTCGTCTACCGCCCATAACTGTTGTGGGTTTGATTTCCCCTGTATGTGTACTCCATAAAATGCTTCAGAATTCTATAATTTCAAGTTGTTATCTCTTCTGTCTTCGGTGTTTTAATTCTTGTTTTGATTTTTGTCTTTCTTCTCAGGTTCTTGTTTTTTGTTTAGAGGGAACAACAAGAGTGTGTATGGGAGGATAGTGGGAGGCTGAGGACTAGCGGGAGGGCACAACTGTGCACGGTGGTGGGGTAATTAGTGTAGGAGCTCGCACAGGTGAGGTACCTCCTCACTCCCTCTCCCTCCTTTCCTCACTCCCTCTCCTTCCCTCCCTCACTTACTCCTTCCCTCCCTCACTCACTCCTTCCCTCTATCTCCTTCCCTCCATCTTCTCTCCCTCCCTCCATCTCCCTCCCCTCCCTCCCTGTCTAATCTCTTCCTTCTTTACACACTCTTCACTCTACTTCCCTCCATCCTCACACCCTTGATCTCCCTCCTCTCATTAGTTCCTTCTCACTCCACTTTCCCTCCCTACATCCTCACCCTTATCTTTCTCCTTCCTTTTCCTCTTTTTTTTCCGTATTCGTTCTACGCATCTTCATATTTTTCTTCTTTCCTGTAAGTGTAACTCTCGTCTGGCTGATTAATTAATTAATAGACAGGAAGTGTGTTAATGAGGGAGGGGGACCCACCACTCACATGTCCGAAGGAAGGAAGGAAGGAAGGAAGAGAAGTGTGATTGCAGTCAGGTGGCAATGAATGAAGGGAACTGTGTGTCATATGCTTTCTTCCAGTGTGTGTACTAACCTGTTTGTGGTTTCAGGGGTCGATTCATAGCTCCTGGCCCCGCCTCTTCACTGGTCGCTACTAAGTCCACTCCCTGCTGCTTGAGCTTTATTGTACCTCTTCTTAAAAATATGTATGGATCCTGCCTCCACTACATAACTGTGTGTATGTGTGTACTCACCTATTTGTGGTTACAGGGGTCGATTCACAGCTCCTGGTCCCGCCTTTTTGCTGGTGTGTGTGTACTCATCGATTTCTTTGCTCCTACGCTCTTATGATCAACATTACTAATTTCTGTTTCCAGAACTTTCTCATCTAAGTCATTCCACTTTAAAGCCAACTGAAACTTTAAGGAATACCTTCCTATGTCTGGTGTTTGTCTTCAGCGTCCACTTGTCTAGTGTTTGTCTTCAGCGTCCACCTGCCTCGTGTTTGTCTTCAGCGTCCACTTGTCTAGTGTTTGTCTTCAGCGTCCACTTGTCTAGTGTTTGTCTTCAGCGTCCACTTGTCTAGTGTTTGTCTTCAGCGTCCACTTGTCTAGTGTTTGTCTTCAGCGTCCACTTGTCTAGTGTTTGTCTTCAGCGTCCACTTGTCTAGTGTGTGTCTTCAGCGTCCACTTGTCTAGTGTTTGTCTTCAGCGTCCACTTGTCTAGTGTTTGTATTCAGCGTCCACTTGTCTAGTGTTTGTCTTCAGCGTCCACTTGTCTAGTGTTTGTCTTCAGCGTCCACTTGTCTAGTGTTTGTCTTCAGCGTCCACCTGCCTCGTGTTTGTCTTCAGCGTCCACTTGTCTAGTGTTTGTCTTCAGCGTCCACTTGTCTAGTGTTTGTCTTCAGCGTCCACTTGTCTAGTGTTTGTCTTCAGCGTCCACTTGTCTAGTGTTTGTCTTCAGCGTCCACTTGTCTAGTGTTTGTATTCAGCGTCCACTTGTCTAGTGTTTGTCTTCAGCGTCCACTTGTCTAGTGTTTGTCTTCAGCGTTCACTTGTCTAGTGTTTGTCTTCAGCGTCCACTTGTCTAGTGTTTGTATTCAGCGTCCACTTGTCTTGTGTTTGTATTCAGCGTCCACTTGTCTAGTGTTTGTATTCAGCGTCCACTTGTCTAGTGTTTGTATTCAGCGTCCACTTGTCTAGTGTTTGTATTCAGCGTCCACTTGTCTAGTGTTTGTCTTCAGCGTCCACTTGTCTAGTGTTTGTATTCAGCGTCCACTTGTCTAGTGTTTGTCTTCAGCGTCCACTTGTCTAGTGTTTGTCTTCAGCGTCCACTTGTCTAGTGTTTGTCTTCAGCGTCCACTTGTCTAGTGTTTGTCTTCAGCGTCCACTTGTCTAGTGTTTGTCTTCAGCGTCCACTTGTCTAGTGTTTGTATTCAGCGTCCACTTGTCTAGTGTTTGTCTTCAGCGTCCACTTGTCTAGTGTTTGTCTTCAGCGTCCACTTGTCTAGTGTTTGTCTTCAGCGTCCACTTGTCTAGTGTTTGTCTTCAGCGTCCACTTGTCTAGTGTTTGTATTCAGCGTCCACTTGTCTAGTGTTTGTATTCAGCGTCCACTTGTCTAGTGTTTGTCTTCAGCGTCCACTTGTCTAGTGTTTGTCTTCAGCGTCCACTTGTCTAGTGTTTGTATTCAGCGTCCACTTGTCTAGTGTTTGTATTCAGCGTCCACTTGTCTAGTGTTTGTCTTCAGCGTCCACTTGTCTAGTGTTTGTCTTCAGCGTCCACTTGTCTAGTGTTTGTCTTCAGCGTCCACTTGTCTAGTGTTTGTATTCAGCGTCCACTTGTCTAGTGTTTGTATTCAGCGTCCACTTGTCTAGTGTTTGTATTCAGCGTCCACTTGTCTAGTGTTTGTCTTCAGCGTCCACTTGTCTAGTGTTTGTCTTCAGCGTTCACTTGTCTAGTGTTTGTCTTCAGCGTCCACTTGTCTAGTGTTTGTATTCAGCGTCCACTTGTCTAGTGTTTGTATTCAGCGTCCACTTGTCTAGTGTTTGTATTCAGCGTCCACTTGTCTAGTGTTTGTATTCAGCGTCCACTTGTCTAGTGTTTGTATTCAGCGTCCACTTGTCTAGTGTTTGTCTTCAGCGTCCACTTGTCTAGTGTTTGTATTCAGCGTCCACTTGTCTAGTGTTTGTCTTCAGCGTCCACTTGTCTAGTGTTTGTATTCAGCGTCCACTTATCTAGTGTTTGTATTCAGCGTCCACTTGTCTAGTGTTTGTATTCAGCGTCCACTTGTCTAGTGTTTGTATTCAGCGTCCACTTGTCTAGTGTTTGTATTCAGCGTCCACTTGTCTAGTGTTTGTCTTCAGCGTCCACTTGTCTAGTGTTTGTATTCAGCGTCCACTTGTCTAGTGTTTGTATTCAGCGTCCACCTGTCTAGTGTTTGTCTTCAGCGTCCACCTGTCTAGTGTTTGTCTTCAGCGTCCACCTGTCTAGTGTTTGTCTTCAGCGTCCACTTGTCTAGTGTTTGTATTCAGCGTCCACTTGTCTAGTGTTTGTATTCAGCGTCCACCTGTCTAGTGTTTGTCTTCAGCGTCCACCTGTCTAGTGTTTGTCTTCAGCGTCCACCTGTCTAGTGTTTGTCTTCAGCGTCCACTTGTCTAGTGTTTGTATTCAGCGTCCACTTGTCTAGTGTTTGTATTCAGCGTCCACCTGTCTAGTGTTTGTCTTCAGCGTCCACCTGTCTAGTGTTTGTCTTCAGCGTCCACTTGTCTAGTGTTTGTCTTCAGCGTCCACTTGTCTAGTGTTTGTCTTCAGCGTCCACTTGTCTAGTGTTTGTCTTCAGCGTCCACTTGTCTAGTGTTGGTCTTCAGCGTCCACTTGTCTAGTGTTGGTCTTCAGCGTCCACCTGTCTAGTGTTTGTCTTCAGCGTCCACCTGTCTAGTGTTTGTATTCAGCGTCCACTTGTCTAGTGTTTGTCTTCAGCGTCCACTTGTCTAGTGTTGGTCTTCAGCGTCCACCTGTCTAGTGTTTGTCTTCAGCGTCCACCTGCCTCGTGTTTGTCTTCAGCGTCCACCTGTCTAGTGTTTGTCTTCAGCGTCCACCTGCCTCGTGTTTGTCTTAAGCGTCCACCTGTCTAGTGTTTGTCTTCAGCGTCCACCTGCCTCGTGTTTGTCTTAAGCGTCCACCTGTCTAGTGTTTGTCTTCAGCGTCCACCGGCCTCGTGTTTGTCTTCAGCGTCCACCTGTCTAGTGTTTGTCTTCAGCGTCCACCTGCCTCGTGTTTGTCTTAAGCGTCCACCTGTCTAGTGTTTGTCTTCAGCGTCCACCTGCCTCGTGTTTGTCTTAAGCGTCCACCTGTCTCGTGATCCTGGTCCTCTTAATTCAAACACTCCCATTAATTCTTCTGAGAAATTTTCAGGTAGTGACCATGTCGTGGTGTGCTCCTCCTGTGAGGTAGGTGGGTTGGTAAGGTTTGTCAAGAAACAGGACCAGTGTTTCCTGACGCGGGTCTTAGTCATATGATGACCGGTAGCAGCTGGAGCTTTTGGCCATCTGACCGAGGCCTTCCGCTGGCTTTCCCCTCCACCCCTTTAAAAATAAATTATGGTTATGATTATACCTTTGAAGAGTTTCGAGAGTTTCACTACTCTCGGAGCCCGGCCATGGGCCAGGCTCGTCCGGTGCTTGCCTGATCGACCAAGATGTTACTATTTTTTAAATATATCTCCTCTAAGGTCGTCATATTCAGTTCATTTAACCTTTCCTAATATTCTCTCCTCAGTTCTGGTGTTAGTCTGGTTGTAAACCTTTTACATTTTCTAGATTTTTCACATATTTTTTCAGATGTGTTTCCATGCTGGGGTCTTGTACTCAGTGATTGGCCTAACGTGTATAGTATGTACGGTTCTGAAAGATTCTTTATTAAAATTCTTGAATGCTGTGTTGAGGTTTGTTAATCTTGCTTATGTTGCTGAGAGTATGAGGTATGTAAGTAATTCTGGCGGTATGCTAGGTTTTATATTTACCTGCAGTCCTTTTTCACTCTGATATTTGCAGCTTCTCTCCTCTCATGCTGTACTGTGCCTCTTCTGCCCTCTCCTTCAGTTCAGTGGGTCTTGACAATGGTCCACGAAGGAC
Organism: Cherax destructor; assembly: GCA_009830355.1. NCBI lineage: Eukaryota > Metazoa > Arthropoda > Malacostraca > Decapoda > Parastacidae > Cherax > Cherax destructor. Next base: position 55,836 of record WNWK01001773.1, on the reverse strand, counting down.
CGAAACATCTTAGGGTTCCTCTCTTAAGTACGGGCTTTTGGTGAATTGTTTCAGCCACGATATTGTGATTTTTTTTTAATTCTTTACTTTCTCTAAAGCGCACGACCTTGCATGTCCTTGTGTTGAACTCCAGAAGCTAAATGTCTGACCACATCTCTAGTGCCTGGAGCTTATTACTGTCCTCTCCTGTGTGTGTGTGTGTGTGTGTGTGTGTGTGTGTGTGTGTGTGTGTGTGTGTGTGTGTGTGTGTGTGTGTGTGTACGCACGTACTTGCAGCTGACCAAATAATGGTGATGCAGCTGTTGCTACTGACCAGCCCAAAACCCTCATCCTCACCCATCACCTACCATCACCACCCTCACCCACCATCACCCACCCATCACTCTACCATCCCCCTACCATCACCTCACCCATCACCCTACCCATCACCTCTCCCATCACCCTACCCATCACCCCTACCCATCACCCCTACCCATCACCCTACCCATCACCTACCATACCCATCACCCTACCCATCACCCCTACCCTCACCCCTACCCATCACCTCTACCCATCACCCTACCCATCACCTCTACCCATCACCCCTACCCATCACCCCACCCATCACCCCTACCCATCACACCTACCCATCACCCCTACCCATCACCCCTACCCATCACCTCTACCCATCACCCCTACCCATCACCCCTACCCATCACCCCAACCCATCACCTCTACCCATCACCCTACCCATCACCTCTACCCATCACCTCTACCCATCACCCCACCCATCACCCCTACCCATCACCTCTACCCATCACCCCTACCCCATCACCCCTACCCATCACCTCTACCCATCACCCCTACCCATCACCCCAACCCATCACCCCTACCCATCACCCCTACCCATCACCCTCCTACCACATCACCCCTACCCATCACCTCTACCCATCACCTCTACCCATCACCCCTACCCATCACCTCCTCCCATCACCCCTACCCATCACCCTACCCATCACCCCTACCCATCACCTCTACCCATCACCCCTACCCATCACCCCTACCCATCACCCCTACCCATCACTCTACCCATCACCTCTACCCATCACCTCTACCCATCACCCCTACCCATCACCCCAACCCATCACCCCTACCCATCACCCCAACCCAACACCACTACCCATCCACCTCCCTACCCATCACCCCTACCCATCACCTCTACCCATCACCTCTACCCATCACCCCTACCCATCACCTCTACCCATCACCCCTACCCATCACCCCTACCCATCACCTCTACCCATCACCCCTACCCATCACCCCTACCCATCACCCCTACCCATCACCCCTACCCATCACCTCTACCCATCACCTCTACCCATCACCCCTACCCATCACCTCTACCCATCACCCCTACCCATCACCCCTACCCATCACCTCTACCCATCACCCCTACCCATCACCCCTACCCATCACCTCTACCCATTACCCCTACCCCACCTGAACATACCCCCTCCCATCACTCGTACCTACCTTTCCCCTCTACTTCACAAAGGTGGCAGTAAAGCAATTGCTAAAAAGTATATACAAATATCACTAACTTCATACATTGAGAGAATCTTTGAACGTGTCCTAAGAAGCAAGCCAGGGCAGCATGGGTATAGAACAAGCCAGGGCAGCATGGGTATAGAACAAGCCAGGGCAGCATGGGTATAGAACAAGCCAGGGCAGCATGGGTATAGAACAAGCCAGGGCAGCATGGGTATAGAACAAGCCAGGGCAGCATGGGTATAGAACAAGCCAGGGCAGCATGGGTATAGAACAAGCCAGGGCAGCATGGGTATAGAACAAGCCAGGGCAGCATGGGTATAGAACAAGCCAGGGCAGCATGGGTATAGAACAAGCCAGGGCAGCATGGGTATAGAACAAGCCAGGGCAGCATGGGTATAGAACAAGCCAGGGCAGCATGGGTATAGAACAAGTCAGGCAGCATGGGTATAGAACAAGCCAGGGCAGCATGGGTATAGAACAAGCCAGGGCAGCATGGGTATAGAACAAGCCAGGGCAGCATGGGTATAGAACAAGCCAGGGCAGCATGGGTATAGAACAAGCCAGGGCAGCATGGGTATAGAACAAGCCAGGGCAGCATGGGTATAGAACAAGCCAGGGCAGCATGGGTATAGAACAAGCCAGGGCAGCATGGGTATAGAACAAGCCAGGGCAGCATGGGTATAGAACAAGCCAGGGCAGCATGGGTATAGAACAAGCCAGGGCAGCATGGGTATAGAACAAGCCAGGGCAGCATGGGTATAGAACAAGCCAGGGCAGCATGGGTATAGAACAAGCCAGGGCAGCATGGGTATAGAACAAGCCAGGGCAGCATGGGTATAGAACAAGCCAGGGCAGCATGGGTATAGAACAAGCCAGGGCAGCATGGGTATAGAACAAGCCAGGGCAGCATGGGTATAGAACAAGCCAGGGCAGCATGGGTATAGAACAAGCCAGGGCAGCATGGGTATAGAACAAGCCAGGGCAGCATGGGTATAGAACAAGCCAGGGCAGCATGGGTATAGAACAAGCCAGGGCAGCATGGGTATAGAACAAGCCAGGGCAGCATGGGTATAGAACAAGCCAGGGCAGCATGGGTATAGAACAAGCCAGGGCAGCATGGGTATAGAACAGGTCGCTACTGCTTTTCACAGTTGCTAGACACGCTAAATGCTGTTGCGTACACTGATTTCGCAACTGTCTTCGCCAAGTGTGCGGTCATGGTGTTAAGTGCAGAAAATGCGTGCAAAAGAAATAACTGGTAAAGTGCGCAGATATATATTTAAAGTCCTAACCAACAGAACCCAGAGAAAGCGAAGCTGATTCTTACGACGCCTGGAATAAATAAGAGCAGCCTCATAAGAACGTTCTTCCTTCTTTCAAATCCCTCTTTCGTTCTTATGAGGCTGTTCTTAGAACCCAGAGAGTGGTAGTAAACAGAGTGAAGTTAGTGGGTGCCAAGGTAAAAACCTCTTTCCTTTAGGCACGGTACTCGCCCTCTTTGCTTCTTATTCTTATATCCTACATAGACAAGAACATAAATCATAGCACTGTAACGTCCTTTATAATCATACTTGACAGGATCAAGTCTATATGAAGTGTGTGTAACATCCTTTCTTGATGACGCCAGAAAATGGTGTCCGTCGGAGACGAGGAATCTTCAAGAGGATATAAATAAATTCTTCCAGTGGGCCTCAGACAACATGATGAGCGAGACATCAGTTGCTCCGCTTTGGAAGAATGGAGGAAATAAAGACTGAAACGAAGTACACAACAAGGTCAAATCATTCGGTAGAGTGGAAGCTTCATGTACGAGACTTGGGAATAATGATGTCAGAAGATCCTACATTCAAGGATTACACCAATGTTATTGTTACCGCGAGGAACACGATAGGCTGAATAACTAGAACTTTCAAGACAGATGCAGAGCCAAAGGTGATACCTTTCAAGTCACTTGTTTTCTCCAGGCTGGAGTACTGTTGACGACCCCTGCAAGGCAGGCGAGATTGATGAGCTAGAAAACGTACAGAGAACTTTCACTGCCCATATGCACTCAGTCATGTAAACTAGTGGGAACGCCTGAAGTCCCTTCAACTGTATTCTTGGAACGTAGGCCTGGAAAGAGCATCATAATTTACACTTGGAAAATTCAGAGGGACTGGTCCCAAACGTGCACACTGGAATCACTCTATGTGAAAGAGACTTGGTAGACAGTAACCATCCAGGGAGGTACTACTCTCCTGTTATATGGGTGTGCAACAGGTAGCAGGTTGGTAGACAGCAACCATCCTGTCATATGAGTAACACAAGTAGCAGGTTGGTAGACAGCAACCATCCTGTCATATGAGTAACACAAGTAGCAGGTTGGTAGACAGCAACCATCCTGTCATATGAGTAACACAAGTAGCAGGTTGGTAGACAGCAACCATCCTGTCATATGAGTAACACAAGTAGCAGGTTGGTAGACAGCAACCATCCTGTCATATGAGTAACACAAGTAGCAGGTTGGTAGACAGCAACCATCCTGTCATATGAGTAACACAAGTAGCAGGTTGGTAGACAGCAACCATCCTGTCATATGAGTAACACAAGTAGCAGGTTGGTAGACAGCAACCATCCTGTCATATGAGTAACACAAGTAGCAGGTTGGTAGACAGCAACCATGCAGGGCGGTACTGCCATCCTGTCATATGAGTGTGTAACGGGATTGTTTTAATTCAATATTTTGCACTTTTGACACTATTGCTGGTTGTTTCTGTCTCACGAACATTAACATTATTTTATGTTTATTTGTGTGTATATTGTTGCCGCGTGAGCAAGCATCCCAGGAAGCACTGGCGCAAATACTCTATGTACTGTGTATAATCACGGACCACAGTTTACTACACCAAGGCATCAGGAGAAATGTGTAAGTAAACATGCGCACGTCTGCGCCTGTCCCAGGATCGAACCCGGGTCCTTCGATTGTGAGCCGATGACTGTAATATCTCTCTTAATGTCTGATGTCTTGGTAACATATCTGTGACGTTATCGTGGGGGCGTACAGGGCGGTAGATTATACATGTTTTGCCTCCATCCCGGAGAGTGGGTATGTGTGTGTTGTCTATTTATGGGAGTCAAGTCTCGACTCGTGACCCCACCCACGTCTAAACTTGGTCTTAGTATTTCACGGCTTCTTGGATTCTATTATATCTACTTTTGAAACTATGTATGGCGTTTACTACCTCCACTACTTATCAATCAGCTCAATATTTTATCACCCCGAGACTCAGTGTATACTAACTTCCCTATGACTCGTCTGTATTTTTATCTTCCATCTCTGCCCCTCTAGCCCCTGTGCCTCGTGTTTCACACTGTCTGTCTCTGTCTCTTCTCTCTCTCAGACAAATCTGTCGATTTTTGAGTGCTACGTCGTTTTATTGTAGATACAGTAGTAGTTACTATTGTAGATACAGTAGTAGTTAGTATTGTAGATACAGTAGTAGTTAGTATTTTAGATACAGTAGTAGTTATACTTGTGGTGACCCGTCTCTAATACAACAGTGTTACAGATGGAACACTTAATACTACATTTATTTACGATAAGTTAGAAATAGGCGTTTAGCTTAACGTAGTAATTACACTACTCACACATTGGAAATATATGGTATAAAATACCGACACAATGGAAAAATAAACACATAAGCAGTATAATGTGATCCTTTATTGACAACGTTTCGCCCACACAGTGGGCTTTATCGAGTCACAGACAGATCTACCATAGATAGATCTGTCTGTGACTCGATAAAGCCCACTGCGTGGGCGAAACGTTGTCAATAAAGGATCACATTATACTGCTTATGTGTTTATTTTTCCACTACTCACACATTAAATAGGCCGCAGGCAGCCGCCCCTTTACCGCCAAGAAGCACCTGCGGTGGACCTGAGCCGCGGCTGAGGGCTACTTCTTCATCATATATTTTTATTAAATTTCTAATGGTTGTATCACTTATTACTGTTTCTTTCATTGCTAAACTACTCTATTTAAGATTTTTTTTGTATATTATCCCTTACGCTACTCTTTTTTTTTTTCATCAATTTACAAATGTGGCTTCTTGTTATCCTTGTGTGTAATTATTAGTTGTCGAAGGCACTTGTCGATAGACACTTGGCCTAGTGTGTAGTAATACCACCAGTGATCTTGTTGCCAGGGTGGTGTGTGTGTGTGTGTGTGTGTGTGTGTGTGTGTGTGTGTGCGCCTGGGAGGGAGGGGGCTCGTGACTCGTAATAACGGGAGGTAAATTGATCTTCAACAAACAGATGGGAGCCCTAAGTGGTATCGTATTTCCCTTACCATCATCTTGAACTCATAACCCATGTGTGTTTCATCCTTGTTCTCTCTTACCCTTGTGTTTCATCCTTGTTCTCTCTTACCCTTGTGTTTCATCCTTGTTCTCTCTTACCCTTGTGTTTCATCCTTGTTCTCTCTTACCCTTGTGTGTTTCATCCTTGTTCTCTCTTACCCTTGTGTATTTCATCCTTGTTCTCTCTTACCCTTGTGTTTCATCCTTGTTCTCTCTTACCCTTGTGTATTTCATCCTTGTTCTCTCTTACCCTTGTGTTTCATCCTTGTTCTCTCTTACCCTTGTGTTTCATCCTTGTTCTCTCTTACCCTTGTGTATTTCATCATTGTTCTCTCTTACCCATGTGTTTCATCCTTGTTCTCTCTTACCCTTGTGTATTTCATCATTGTTCTCTCTTACCCTTGTGTTTCATCCTTGTTCTCTCTTACCCTTGTGTTTCATCCTTGTTCTCTCTTACCCTTGTGTTTCATCCTTGTTCTCTCTTACCCATGTGTTTCATCCTTGTTCTCTCTTACACATGTGTTTCATCCTTGTTCTCTCTTACCCATGTGTTTCATCCTTGTTCTCTCTTACCCTTGTGTTTCATCCTTGTTCTCTCTTACCCATGTGTTTCATCCTTGTTCTCTCTTACCCATGTGTTTCATCCTTGTTCTCTCTTACCCATGTGTTTCATCCTTGTTCTCTCTTACCCATGTGTTTCATCCTTGTTCTCTCTTACCCATGTGTTTCATCCTTGTTCTCTCTTACCCATGTGTTTCATCCTTGTTCTCTCTACCCTTGTGTTTCATCCTTGTTCTCTCTTACCCATGTGTTTCATCCTTGTTCTCTCTTACCCTTGTGTTTCATCCTTGTTCTCTCTTACCCTTGTGTTTCATCCTTGTTCTCTCTTACCCTTGTGTTTCATCCTTGTTCTCTCTTACCCTTGTGTTTCATCCTTGTTCTCTCTACCCTTGTGTTTCATCCTTGTTCTCTCTTACCCTTGTGTGTTTCATCCTTGTTCTCTCTTACCCTTGTGTTTCATCCTTGTTCTCTCTTACCCTTGTGTGTTTCATCCTTGTTCTCTCTTACCCTTGTGTTTCATCCTTGTTCTCTCTTACCCTTGTGTTTCATCCTTGTTCTCTCTTACCCTTGTGTTTCATCCTTGTTCTCTCTTACCCTTGTGTTTCATCCTTGTTCTCTCTTACCCTTGTGTTTCATCATTGTTCTCTCTTACCCTTGTGTTTCATCCTTGTTCTCTCTTACCCTTGTGTGTTTCATCCTTGTTCTCTCTTACCCTTGTGTGTTTCATCCTTGTTCTCTCTTACCCTTGTGTTTCATCCTTGTTCTCTCTTACCCTTGTGTTTCATCCTTGTTCTCTCTTACCCTTGTGTGTTTCATCCTTGTTCTCTCTTACCCTTGTGTTTCATCCTTGTTCTCTCTTACCCTTGTGTGTTTCATCCTTGTTCTCTTACCCTTGTGTGTTTCATCCTTGTTCTCTCTTACCCTTGTGTGTTTCATCCTTGTTCCTCTTACCCTTGTGTGTTTCATCCTTGTTCTCTCTTACCCTTGTGTGTTTCATCCTTGTTCACTCTTACCCTTGTGTGTTTCATCCTTGTTCTCTCTTACCCTTGTGTGTTTCATCCTTGTTCTCTCTTACCCTTGTGTGTTTCATCCTTGTTCTCTCTTACCCTTGTGTTTCATCCTTGTTCTCTCTTACCCTTGTGTTTCATCCTTGTTCTCTCTTACCCTTGTGTGTTTCATCCTTGTTCTCTCTTACCCTTGTGTTTCATCCTTGTTCTCTCTTACCCTTGTGTGTTTCATCCTTGTTCTCTCTTACCCTTGTGTTTCATCCTTGTTCTCTCTTACCCTTGTGTTTCATCCTTGTTCTCTCTTACCCTTGTGTGTTTCATCCTTGTTCTCTCTTACCCTTGTGTGTTTCATCCTTGTTCTCTCTTACCCTTGTGTTTCATCCTTGTTCTCTCTTACCCTTGTGTGTTTCATCCTTGTTCTCTCTTACCCTTGTGTGTTTCATCCTTGTTCTCTCTTACCCTTGTGTGTTTCATTCTTGTTCTCTCTTACCCTTGTGTGTTTCATCCTTGTTCTCTCTTACCCTTGTGTTTCATCCTTGTTCTCTCTTACCCTTGTGTGTTTCATCCATGTTCTTTCTTCCATGTTCTTTCTTGCCACCTGGACTCCCAAATATTGCACAACCCAGGGCAACATGGTTTCAGAGCAGGTCGCTCCTGCCTCTCGCAACTGCTAGACCTCTATGATATGGTCTTAGATGCTCTGGAAAACAAGCAGAATGCAGATGTAGTATACACAGATTTTGCAAAAGCCTTTGACAAGTGCGATCATGGTGTAATAACACACAAAATGCGTACTAAAGGGATAACTGGCAAAGTAGGCAGATGGATCTTCAACTTCCTAACCAATCTAATACAAAGAGTAGTGGTAAACAGAGTTAAATCGTAAGTTGCCATAGTGAAGAGCTCTGTTCCACAAGGCACAGTACTCGCACCTGAGAGTCATCCATTGAGGACACGGCAAATCTCCAAGAAGATAGAAACCAAGTTTTCCAATGGGCAACAGAGAACAATATGATGTTCAATGAAGATAAATTTCAACTACTCCGTTATGGAAAACTGGAGGAAATAATAGCTAGGACTGAGTATACTATAAACTCTAATCACACAATAGAGCGGAAAAGTAATGTGAAGGACCTGGGTGTGGTAATGTCCGAAGACCTCACCTTCAAGGACCACAACAATGCCACTATTACATCTGCGAGGAAACTGATAGGATGGATAATGAGAACATTCAAGACAAGAGATGCCAAGCCAATGATGAATCACTTGTTCTCTCTAGGCTGGAATACTGTTGTACATTAACATCTCCATTCAAGGCAGGTGAAATTGCAGATCTAGAGAATGTACAGAGAACCTTTACTGTACGTATAAGTTCCATCAAACACCTTAACTACTGGGAATGCCTGGAAGCACTAGACTTATATTCACTGGAGCGCAGGCGAGAGAGATGTATCAAAATCTACACCTGGAAGATTCTGGAGGGACTGGTCCCTAATATGCACACAGAAATCACTCCATACGAAAGCAAAAGACTTGGCAGGCGGTGCAACGTACCTCCAGTGAAAAGTAGGGGCGTCACTGGTACACTAAGAGAAAACTCAATAAGTGTCCGGGGCCCAAGACTGTTCAACAGCCTCCCACCAGCCATAAGGGGCATTACCAGTAGACCTCTGGTTGTCTTCAAGAGGGAGCTGGACAGATTCCATAAAGTCAGTGCCAGATCAGCCGGGCTGTGGTTCGTACGTTGGACTACGTGCGGCCAACAGTAACAGCCTCGTTGATCAGGCCCTGATCCACCAGGAGGCCTGGTCATGGACCGGGCCGCGGGGGCGTTGATCCCCGGAATGCCCTCCAGGTTGACTCCAGGTAGACCTCCCTGAAGGCTGAAGAGCCCTCTTCAAATATGGGTCTCATGCAGTGGTGGCCAAAACATGGCCTACGGGCCATGACCGCCCCTCTCCCCCAGGAATGTTATCCGGCCCGCCACTGTGTTTAGCCATTAAAGGAAATTTACAAAGTTGCCAGTTTAAGGAATGATTCATTTTGATTGGATTATGTCGTAATTCAGAGCGTGTATTGGGAAGTCATAAGAGCCAACCTTGGTAGCTTGATTAATCCCAGAGTGCATGTCAGCGCCATCTGTGATCTAGCGTTTGTACCTGAGTGTGTCAGCCTGGTGAAAAATATTAGTAGCCTGGCCAGAAATATTAGCAGCCTGGTCACAAAATATTAGTTGCCTTGTCAAAAACATTAATAGCCTGGTCAGAAATATTAGCCTGGTCTAAAATATTAGTAGCCTGATCAAAAATATTAGCCTTGTCAAAAATATTAGCGGCCTGGTCAAAAATATTAGTAGCCTACCTGGAAGGTATTCCCGGGATCAACTCCACCGCGGCCCGGTCCACGACCAGGCCTCGGAGGTGGATCAGGGTCTGATCAACCAAGCTGTTAATGCTGGCCGCACGTAGTCCAACGTACGAACCACAGCCAGGCTGATCCGGCAACGACTTTTAAGTATCTGTCCAGCTCCTTGAAGACAGCCAGGGGCCTACTGGTAATTCCCCTTATGGCTGGTGGGAGGCTGTTGAACAGTCTTGGGCCCCGGACACTTATTGTGTTTTCTCTTAGTGTACTAATGGCACCTCTACTTTTCATTCGGGGTACGTTGCATCGCCTGCCAAGTCTTTTACTTTCGTAGGGAGTGATTTCTGTGTGCAGATTCGAGACCATTCCTTCTAGGATTTTCCAAGTGTAGATTATGATATATCTCTCTCGAATGCGTTCCACCGAGTACAAGACAAGTGCTTCCAAGCGTTCCCAGTAGTTAAGGTGTTTGATGGAACTTATATGTGCAGTAAAAATTTTCTATACATTCTCTAGATCTGGAATTTCACCTGCTTTGAACGGAGATGTTAATGTACAGCAATATTCCAGCCTAGAGAGAACAAGTGATTTGAAAAGGATCATCATTGGCTTGGCATCTCTTGTTTTGAACGTTCTCATTATCCATCCAATCATTTTCTTCGCAGTTGTGATCCTTGAAAGTGAGATCCTCAGACATTACAACTTCCAGGTCCCTCACATTATTTTTTCGCTTTATTGTATGATCAGAGTTTGTAGTATACTCAGTTCTAGTTATTACTTCCTCCAGTTTTCCATAACGGAGTAGTTGGAATTTGTCTTCATTGAACATCATATTGTTCTCTGTTGCCCATTAGAAAATTTGGTTTATATCTTCTTGTACTTTAACCTGGTCAAAAATATTAACAGCCCGGTCAAAAACATTAGTAGCCTGGTCAAAAATATTAGTAGCCTAGTCAAAAACGTTAGTAGCCTGGTCAAAAATATTAGTAACCTGGTCAAAAATATTAGTAGCCTGGTCAAAAATATTAGTAGCCTGGTCAAAAATATTAGTAGCCTGGTCAAAAATATTAGTAGGCTGGTCAAAAATATTAGTCTGGTCAAAAATATTAGTAGTCTGGTCAAAATGTTAGCTGAAAATATGACTAGGTATACCAGGAAAGCGACCTCCAGATATCCCTAAAAATGAAGGTGGGTTTACCGTGCTAAGATGGCCTCTGGGTCCAGCTGGTAATATATCGTCCCTGCCTGCCTGCCTTCCTGCCTGCCTGCCTGCCTGCCTGCCTGCCTGCCTGCCTGCCTGCCTGCCTGCCTGAATCGCTCCCTCCCTGCCTTCCAGCCTGCCTGCCTGCCTGAATCGCTCCCTCCCTCCCTGCCTTCCAGCCTGCCTGCCTGGCTGCCTGAATCGCTCACTCCCTGCCTTCCTCCTTGCCTGCCTGCCTCCCTGCCTGCCTTCCTGCCTGCCTCCCTCCCTGCCTTCCTGCCTGCCTCCCTCCCTGCCTCCCTCCCTGCCTGCCTGCCTGAATCGCTCCCTCCCTGCCTTCCAGCCTGCCTGCCTGCCTCATATTTACGGATGCGTTTTTTGGTCCATTCCTTTAGATGAATGGTGGTGATATTTTTGTGGTTGTCTCCTAAAGTGTGGAGTTAATTCTCGTAACCTCAGCTATACACGGCTGAGGCGCCCTCCTTAATATTCACCGACTCAAATTCATTTCTTTAATTAAGGTTAATCGCCGCCTTTAACTGCCCAGAGGAACTTTTAAATGATTTTTTTATATTCTATATTAAAAAATAGGGTGGGTGCCTTTAAATGCGGAGTGTGAGGCCAATTATCTAATTGAGGTTTACAGAGGTTAAACTCTAGCTATTGGGTCATTTTTTTACTTGTGTGTGTGTGTGTGTGTGTGTGTGGTGTACTCACCTAATTGTGGATGCAATTAGGTTGCAGGAGTTGAGTCATAGCTCCTGGTCCCGCCTCTTCACTGGTCGCTACTCGGTCCACTCTCTCCCTGTTCCATAAGCTTCATTATACCTCTTCTTAAAGCTGTGTATGAGTTCTGTGTGTGTGTATTCGCTGATTTGTACTCATGGATTGGTTTACGGGGGGGGGGGGTCTGGTGGCCCCGCGTGTTTTAAGGTTGATGGAGCGACAGTGTTGGTGCCTGGCTTCTTGACCTCCACCATAAAACACCTGTGTATCACTTGGGTACCTTTATTACCGCAGTGTTCCCCTGCACACCACCACCTTCACTCCATTACACAGCCACTTCTGAAATAAGACAAATTTGCAGAGTCTTAGGACGTTTTACTGAGGCAACGTTTCGCCAAGGATGACTTCGTCAGTGTTGATGACGTCCATCATACAGCACCTGTCTTGATGACGTCCATCACACAGCACCTGTCTTGATGACGTCCATCACACAGCACCTGTCTTGATGACGTCCATCACACAGCACCTGTCTTGATGACGTCCATCACACAGCACCTGTCTTGATTCCACTCTTGTTGCTATTTACTTTCTTAAGTACCGGAACACTTTATATCAAGGCTGCGGCACTCAACACTTTATATCAAGGCTGCGGGACTCAACACTTTATATCAAGGCTGCGGGACTCAACACTTTATATCAAGGCTGCGGGACTCAACACTTTATATCAAGGCTGCGGGACTCAACACTTTATATCAAGGCTGCGGCACTCAACACTTTATATCAAGGCTGCGGGACTCAACACTTTATATCAAGGCTGCGGGACTCAACACTTTATATCAAGGCTGCGGAACTCAACACTTTATATCAAGGCTGCGGAACTCAACACTTTATATCAAGGCTTCAAGACTCAATACTTTATATCAAGGCTGCAGGACTCGACACTTTATATCAAGGCTGCGGAACTCGACACTTTATATCAAGGCTGCGGAACTCAACACTTTATATCAAGGCTGCGGAACTCACCACTTTATATCAAGGCTGCGGAACTCAACACTTTATATCAAGGCTGCGGAACTCAACACTTTATATCAAGGCTGCGGCACTCAACACTTTATATCAAGGCTGCGGCACTCAACGGGTTTTACATGTACATGATCTCACGGCCTATGAGAGGGGGGGTTCAGCCTGTACACTGGTCCGGGGCCCGGCTGTGAATCTCTGAAGGGGCCCTATAGCCATAGACGTTTTATTTTGATTTTTTAATTTGATTGTTTTTTTGTAATTTCAACTATTTTTATTTATCTAGAAAAATAATTATGTAAAATTCACTTAGACTGGGCCCTTAGCCTGCTCCCAGGGGCCCCAAAGAAGTCTTGGAGGCCCTGCACGAGAAGTGTGGTTGTCTACAAGTAGGCCAGTAGGCCTACTGCAATGCTCCTCTTATTCTTAACTTTGTATGAGAGAGAGATTTATCTTCCTACCTCTCCATGTGTCTGCCATCATCAGGGGTCTCTATTGTGTATCCCTTCAAAGCTGGCAGCAGAATGTGCAGGGTGGAGCAGAAACACCAGTCATACGAATCGAAGGATGGCCAGCGTTCTGGGAAGGATGGGAAGAATGATGGCCAGCGTTCTGGGAAGGATGGGAAGAATGATGGCCAGCGTTCTGGGAAGGATGGGAAGAATGATGGCTCAGCTTCTTGGAAGATGGGAAGATTATCTTCCACCTTCCCTGTGTTGCAATCAGGGTCTATTGTGTATCCTTCAAAGCTGGCAGCAGATGTCATGGAGCGACACCAGTGCATGAATGAAGGATGGCCAGCGTTCTGGGAAGGATGGGAAGAATGATGGCCAGCGTTCTGGGAAGGATGGGAAGAATGATGGCCAGCGTTCTGGGAAGGATGGGAAGAATGATGGCCAGCGTTCTGGGAAGGATGGGAAGAATGATGGCCAGCGTTCTGGGAAGGATGGGAAGAAGGATGACCAGCGTTCTGGGAAGGATGGGAAGAAGGATGACCAGCGTTCTGGGAAGGATGGGAAGAATGATGGCCAGCGTTCTGGGAAGGATGGGAAGAAGGATGACCAGCGTTCTGGGAAGGATGGGAAGAAGGATGACCAGCGTTCTGGGAAGGATGGGAAGAAGGATGGCCAGCGTTCTGGGAAGGATGGGAAGAATGATGGCCAGCGTTCTGGGAAGGATGGGAAGAAGGATGACCAGCGTTCTGGGAAGGATGGGAAGAATGATGGCCAGCGTTCTGGGAAGGATGGGAAGAAGGATGACCAGCGTTCTGGGAAGGATGGGAAGAAGGATGACCAGCGTTCTGGGAAGGATGGGAAGAAGGATGACCAGCGTTCTGGGAAGGATGGGAAGAAGGATGGCCAGCGTTCTGGGAAGGATGGGAAGAAGGATGACCAGCGTTCTGGGAAGGATGGGAAGAAGGATGGCCAGCGTTCTGGGAAGGATGGGAAGAAGGATGGGTAATGGGTCAAAGAGGTATGGGGAGAGGTAGAGGGAAAAGATAAGTGGCCCAACCACTCTTGTTTTTGTGTGTGTGTGTGTGTGTGTGTGTGTGTGTGTGTGTGTACTCACCTATATGTACTCGCCTAAATGTGGTTGCAAGGGTCGAGTCATAGCTCCTGGCCCCGCCTCTTCACTGGTCGATATTAATTCACTCCCTGCTCCATGAACTTTATCATACCTCTTCTTAAAGCTATGTATGGAACTTGCTTCCATTACTTCACTCTCCAAATTATTCCACTTCTTGACAGCTCTAAGGCTAAAGAAATACTTCCTAACATCTCTATGACTCATCTGGGTTTTCAGCTTCCAATTGTGGCCCCTTATTCCTGTATCCCATCTCTGAAACATTCGAGCCCTGTCCACCTTGTCAATTCCTCTCAGTATTTTATACGTTGTTATCATGTCCCCCCTGTCCCTCCTATCCCCTAGTGTCATCAGGTTGAGTTCCCTGAACCTCTCCTCATAAGACATACCTCTCAGTTCCGGGACTATACGTGTTGCAAATTTTTGCACTTTCTCCAATTTCGTGACGTGTTTGACTAGGTGAGGGTTCTATACTGGTGCTGCATACTGTAGTATAGGCCTGACGTACACGGTGTACAATGTCGTTTGTATGCGTACTCACCTAGTTGTGGTTGCAGGGGTCGAATCATAGCTCCTGGCCCCGCCTCTTCACTGGCCGCTACTGGGTCACTCTTCCTTCGCCATGAGCTTTATCATACCTCTTCTTGAAGCTATGAATGGATCCTGCCTCCACTACATCATATGTGTGTTTGTGTGTGTGGCGCGTGTGTATGGCCGCTATGGCGTGTGTATGGCGTGTGTGTGTGGTCTACATTTTACGTCATGAAATTTAGGTAGGATGCCTAGCGCAGTGTGCAGCACTCGTACACACACATGTAGGTGTGAATATGCTTAATTTTGTGTGTGGGAGGGGGGGGGGGGCATACTTGCTGGCCTGTACACTGGTGACACACGTCACCCACGCTAAAATTGGTGCATCCAGCTGTGACACCTTGTATTCCGGCTCCTCCCCTCTCATTCCCCCACCTCCACCCCCAACTTATTCCTGTCTGTTTTAGCTCCTTTCCTCTCCCCCCACCTCCTACTCCTCCTCAAGAGGATACCTTGATGTTGATTAAGAACTCTTGATTTGAAGAAACGGAGTTACCCCTCTCCTCGGATACGATTTGATTTTCACCCATTAATAATAATAATAATAATAAAAATAATAATAATGGCCTTCCGTCTCCTGGCTACCTGGAATCTACTTGATGGTTTCACCGCCCCCGCAGCCCGTTTCTAGACCAGGCTTTCTTCCGGTACGAAGATTAAAGCCAAACTTTACGTGAACTTTTCCTTGCCTAGCAGATGTAATTGAGCACTAGTGGCTAGCTTACTGGTTGTTACTCTGCCCACACCTGCTGCTGCTGTCTTGTAGTTGTTAGTGTCTGGTGTACCAACACGCCAGTCAGTCACGTCTTCCTCATACCTCACACCTTAAAGCATAGCTTCATGACACACACTCATAAATGTAAATTGTTTCAGCCTACAGTCACGTATTGACACATGGATCCAGAAGAAAGCAAAATGAGGGAGAGAACCTGAGTCACAGAGCCAAAAAAAAAAAGCATAAAGTGTCAAAGAGGTTTATATAAAGTCACAGAAAGCTAAACAGGGCTACATAGAGCTAAAGAGAGAGAGAGAGAAAGAGAGAGAGAGAGCCAGTGTCATAGCTCAGAGGGCGGGGCTGTGATGGCGGGTGTACCTGCCAATAATATCTAATGGACCTCTAGATTCTCTGGGCAGACCTGTCGGAACACCCCGTATTGTGCTCCTGGTTGATGGGAGAGTTGGTGGGAGGGAGTTGTGGTTGGTGAGGGTGTTGCTCTAGTTGTTGGTAAGGATCGTGGTTGGGGGTGCTGGTGGTGGTGGTTCTTGATGGGTGTTGTCGTTGGTGGTGATAGTAGCTGGTTGAGGTTGTTAGTGATAGTTGATATTGGATTGTGCATTACCAGCAGACACCTGATTGTCTTCAATAGAGAATTTGGTAAGTTTCTCAAGTCAGGTCCTGATCAGCCGGACTGTAGTACATACCTTGAGAGGACTTTCTTTCAGACAACACAATAAGGAATATGCCACAACAGCCAGGAAGATGACGGGGCGGAGAATGAGAACTTTCAACACAAGAGTTACAGTGACAGTAGTGACACTTTTCAAATTGCTTGTGCTGTCTAGTTTAGAATATTGTTTAGTGTTGACGGCACCGTTCAGGGCAGAAGAGATATCAGAGTTTGAACAGATACAGAAATCGTTTACTGCCCATATAGAACCAGTGAAACATTTAAGTTACTATTAACGCCTTAAAATCATAAATATGTACTCATTGGAGCGGAGGAGAAAGAAATATATGATAATATATACCTGGAAAGTACTTGAGGACCTTGTCCCAAATCTGCACACTGCTATAACAATATACTGGAGTGAGAGATATGGGAGGAAGTGCAAAATAAACTCAATGAAGCAGAGGCACTGTGGGCACAATAGAGAACATTGTATCAACATCCGTGGCCCTAGACTATTCAACATCTTAGAGGATATCAGAAACACTGCTGGGACAAGTGTAGACGTCTTCAAGAGGAAACAAGATATCAAGTACCAGAGGAACCAGGCTGTGATGGATGTATGGGCCAGCGGACCGCCAGGAGGAACAGCCTGACTGATCAGGCAAGCACCAGACGACCCTAGCCCAAGGCAGGGCTCTGGGGAAAAAAAAAAAAACTGGAAACTCATCAAAGGTATATCAGAAGGAGCGGGCTGCGGGAGCATTGACATGGGAACATTCTCCAGGTTGAGTTTAGGCAGCATAGTGAGGTGTGGATCGTAGTAGTAGTGCTTACTGCAGGAAGTTGCCAGATCTGCCAGGTTGTGATGACTGTTGTAGACCGGTGGGCCGCTAGCAGGAAGAGCCTGGATTGCCAAGCAGTCGACAAGGAAGCTGGTTTCAGGCCGAGCTGAGAGTAGAGAACCCTGAAAACCGATCAGAGGTATATTACAGGCAAGTGGAGCGATGGTGGTCATTATGGGTCATTGATTTTGTGAGCTCAAGGAACCTAAGGTACTGGAGGGGCGCCTGCTAGCTCACCTAGCACAGCCTTTGTCGTCACCTACCACAGGCTGGTACCATCATCACAGCATTTGTCGTCACCTGCCACAGGATTGGGAAGTGGTGGGTCCTGCAGATTGGGAACAATTTGTACGTGGTTTGCCAGGACGTGGGTGCTGGCCCCTCCTATTTCATCAAGAACCATCACTTGGAGATGAATCTGTGCCGACTGAGGAGTAGACACACACACACACCTAACATAGCCACCTGTTCACAGATGCTTCTGTCTTCCTATCAGTGGTTTGTGACGTGCCACTGACTGTGGATCATATTTTTAACAGTTTGTCCTTGGCTTAGGCCTATCCGCCGTCCTCATGCTTTTTATAATTACCGAGGTACCTGTAGGGACCTCGGGGAACTTTCAGACGAGAGTTTTCATATTAATAATTGCATGGAGTTTCTAATTTATGTTAGCTATGATAGTATTTCCTTCTGTTGAGTACTGTTTGTTGCTTTTATTGTTGATTTTTCCATGTTTTTATTGTGTTGCTTATTTAATAATAATAATAATAATAATAATAATATCTTTATTTACTACAAGTACATGTACATGGTATACAGTCCTAGCTGACATCAGTGACACACTACTATATAGAAAGTCCCTTGTTATGCTGAGCATTTCGGGCAGATTAGGTCAGTGTCCCAGGATGCGACTCACACCAGTCGACTAACACCCAGGTACCCATTTTACTGATGGGGAACATAGACAACAGGTGTAAAGAAACACGCCCAATGTTTCTGCCCTGGCTGGGAATCGAACCCAGACCCTCGCCGTGTGAAGCGAGAGCTTTTGTGAGTGCTGAGTGACCTATATGGTCCGAGTGCTGAGTGACCTATATGGTCCGAGTGCTGAGTGACCTATATGGTCCGAGTGCTGAGTGACCTATATGGTCCGAGTGCTGAGTGACCACCTATGGTCCAAGTGCTCCGTAAATGTGACAAGTAACTACGTACCCACCCAGCACAGGATATACCACAGTAACAGACTTCCTAGACGTTACTCTGTGTAATCTCTTATGATAATGTCAGACCCTGCAAGGTTCAACAAGACGTCTGTGTTAGCAGCCTCCAGGGACTCATGGACCAGGGACTGTATCCCAGCTGCCAGGGACTGTATGCCAGTTGCTAGGGCCTCTATCCCGGGGGCTTTATCCCAGCTGCCAAGAACTCGCAGACCATGTCCCAGGTACTGTTATCCCTGGTGCCAGGGACTGGTATCCCCGGTGCCAGGGACTGGTATCGCTGGTGCCAGAGAATTTTATCCCTGGTGCCAGGAAGTAAAGTCTCACATTATAACCTGGCAGGTCATCCTCCAGGGATTATCACTGACCCAGGCCCTGCAAATTGCTTCTGGGAGTCACGTGATCCTGATTAACTGACATAAACGCATTGTTAGCCGCTTTTTAATAGGGGAGAGAGAGAGAGAGAGAGAGAGAGAGAGAGAGAGAGAGAGAGGAGAGACCCTGACTGACTGACTGACTGACTGACTGACTGACTGACTGACTGACTGACTGACTGACTGACTGACTGACTGACTGACTGACTGACTGACTGACTGACTGACTGACTGACTGACTGACTGACTGACTGACTGACTGACTGACTGACTGACGACTACGACTGACTGACGCTGACTGACTGACTGACTGCGACGACTGACTGACGACTGACTGACTGACTGACTGACTGACTGACTGACTGACTGACTGACTGACTGACTGACTGACTGACTGACTGACTGACTGACTGACTGACTGACTGACTGACTGACTGACTGACTGACTGACTGACTGACTGACTGACTGACTGACTGACTGACTGACTGACTGACTGACTGACTGACTGACTGACTGACTGACTGACTGACTGACTGACTGACTGACTGACTGACTGACTATCTATCACCATGACAAGGGTGGGATGGTAGGGTAAAGATCATACCACTTGTCATTTTTATCCTTTATATTACGTTAAGAGCGGATACTTCCATCATTCTCTCTCTCTCTCTCTCTGTTTCACACACACACACACACACAGCCGAAACATTTCGAAGTGTTTCGTTACACACACACACACATACATACAACAGGCCTAGTGTCTAATCGACATGTGCCTAGGACAAAATGGTAACTAACACACCAGCCTGGGGTAGCGACCTTGACCCCAGGCAGAGTGCCTGGTTGGCCCGCATCATGGTATATTCAGTACTGAGGAAGTAAGAGCCTGTAGCACTGTGATGGCAGAGAGGGCTATAGTGGTGGCAGGGAGGCAAGGAGGGCCATACTAGTGGCAGGGAGGCAGGGAGGGGCACGGAGGAGCACAGTGGTGGCAGGGAGGCAAGGAGGAGCATAGTGGTGGCAGGGAGGCAAGGAGGAGCATAGTGGTGGCAGGGAGGGGCACGGAGGAGCACAGTGGTGGCAGGGAGGCAAGGAGGTTAGGTTAGGTAAGGTTCATCAGGAAACAGGACAAGTGTTTCCTGACGCGGGTCTTAGATGATGACCCTCCGTTGGGGCTTTTGGTCATCTGACCGAAGCCTTCCGCTGGCTTACCGGTCCACCCCTTAGTGGTGGCAGGGAGGCAAGGAGGAGAATAGTGGTGGCAGCGAGGGACACGGAGGAGCACAGTGGTGGCAAGGAGGAGCATAGTGGTGGCAGGGAGGCAAGGAGGAGCATAGTGGTGGCAGGGAGGGGGAAGAAGGTGGGGGCAGGTAGGAGGCAGGACTGTGGTGTATACGTTGAACTTGGAACGGGTAACATCAACAGCCTGGTTGATCAGGCCCTGATCCACCGAGACCATCGGAACACTTCAGGTAGACTACTGGTAGGTATGTTTTAACTTGGTTTTCTGGATCTGGTGGCGTAGCTGGGTAGCTTGGAGGTTGAAGACAAACCGCTAAACACTAGCTCCGTTATTTCGGAAAAATGGGTACGCGGACGGACAGGTGGCTGGGAAGGACGGACGGACAGGTGGCTGGGAAGGACGGACTGACAGGTGGGTGGCTGGGAAGGACGGACTGGGGGGTTATGTGAGAGTGAGAGTCATCCAACTGAGTGCCTTGTGGTAGACTGGGGGTCAGTCACTCTAGAAATTTCCAGGGGTAAATTATGATGCATCTTTCTCGCCTACAGTCCCAGGAGTACAATTGAAAGGTCATCTGTTGTTTTAAAAGTTCTAGTTTTCCAGCCTTTCAATATGCATGAGTTTGTGATTGTTGACAGGAAGATGTGATATCAGTGCCAAGTGCCTCACATTCCTCTTCCTCTCTGTTGACTCCTTTCAAGTTGTTTTATTCTCCATTCCAGTTTTTAGTTCTTCACTTTTTTTTATAGTGGAGTAACTGAAATTTGTTCTCATTGAGCATCATGATTTCTGCAAGCACCAGGGGACCAGGTCGTCTGATGCTTGCCTGGTTGACCAGGTTGTTGCTGCTGGCGGCCCAATGGACCACATATCCATCACAGCCTGGTTGATCTGGCACCTGGTGAAGATACTTGTTCAGTTTCCTCTTGAAGACTTCTACACTGGTTCCAGCAGTGTTTCTGATACCTTCTGGTAAGATGTTGAACAGTCTGGGGCCACGGACATTGATACAGTATTCCCTTATTGTGCCCACGGCTCCCCTGCTTTTCACTGGGTTTATTTTACACACACTCACTCCAGTATGTTGTTATGGCAGTGTGCAGATATGGGACAAGTCCCTCAAGTACTTTCCAGGTATATATTATCATGTATCTCTCTCATTCACTCCAATGTGTACACATTTAGGACTTTAAGGTATTTCCAGTAATTTAAATGTTTTATTGGCTATGTGTGTATCGTAAATGATCTCGTTATCTGTCCCAACTCTGATATTACTCCTGCCTTGAACGGAGCTGTTAACATTGAACAAGGTATTTGAAGTGTGTCACCATTGGCACTAATTCCTTTGTTTTGAACTTGGGTAATATCTTGGAGATTTGTTGGTTCCTCAGCGGATGGCACTCTTATCCACATTCTAGTACCGTCTTCAAAGGATGATCCAGAGCTGTGACTTCTGTGTGTTCAGAAATAACAATGAGAAAAAATGGATCGAGAACTGTGCTTTGAGGAACAGAGCATTTTCACTGTGGCAACCTCTTGAGTTTACTGTGGCAACCTCTGAGTTCACTGTGGCAACCTCTTGAGTTTACTGTGGCAACCTCTGAGTTTACTGTGGCAACCTCTGAGTTCACTGTGGCAACCTCTTGAGTTTACTGTGGCAACCTCTGAGTTCACTGTGGCAACCTCTTGAGTTTACTGTGGCAACCTCTGAGTTTACTGTGGCAACCTCTGAGTTCACTGTGGCAACCTCTTGAGTTTACTGTGGCAACCTCTGAGTTTACTGTGGCAACCTCTGAGTTTACTGTGGCAACCTCTGAGTTTACTGTGGCAACCTCTGAGTTTACTGTGGCAACCTCTTGAGTTTACTGTGGCAACCTCTGAGTTTACTGTGGCAACCTCTGAGTTTACTGTGGCAACCTCTGAGTTTACTGTGGCAACCTCTGAGTTTACTGTGGCAACCTCTGAGTTTACTGTGGCAACCTCTGAGTTTACTGTGGCAACCTCTTGAGTTTACTGTGGCAACCTCTGAGTTTACTGTGGCAACCTCTGAGTTTACTGTGGCAACCTCTGAGTTTACTGTGGCAACCTCTGAGTTTACTGTGGCAACCTCTGAGTTTACTGTGGCAACCTCTGAGTTTACTGTGGCAACCTCTGAGTTTACTGTGGCAACCTCTGAGTTTACTGTGGCTGTGGCAACCTCTTGAGTTTGTGGCAACCTCTGAGTTCATTGTGGCAACCTCTTGAGTTTACTGTGGCAACCTCTTGAGTTTACTGTGGCAACCTCTTGAGTTTACTGTGGCTGTGGCAACCCCTGAGTTTATTGTGGCAACCTCTGAGTTTATTGTGGCAACCTCTGAGTTTACTGTGGCTGTGGCAACCTCTGAGTTCATTGTGGCAACCTCTGAGTTTATTGTGGCAACCTCTGAGTTTACTGTGGCAACCTCTGAGTTCATTGTGGCAACCTCTGAGTTCATTGTGGCAACCTCTGAGTTCATTGTGGCGACCTCTTGAATTTACTTTGTTGACCAGTATTCTTTGCGACCGATTAGTTAGAAAATTAAAAATGCATCTGTCCAGTGTTTATACACTACATCTGCCCAGTGTTTATACACTACATCTGTCCAGTGTTTATGCACTACATCTGTCCAGTGTTTATACACTACATCTGTCCAGTGTTTATACACTACATCTGTCCAGTGTTTATACACTACATCTGCCCAGTGTTTATACACTACATCTGCCCAGTGTTTATACACTACATCTGTATAGTGTTTATACACTACATCTGCCCAGTGTTTATACACTACATCTGCCCAGTGTTTATACACTACATCTGCCCAGTGTTTATACACTACATCTGCATTTCTTGTCTTCCAGTGCATCCAGGACCAGGTGGAAATAATCCAGCAGCTGCGAGAGGCAGGAACGACCTGACCTGACTCTATGTTGCTCTGAATTGTGCAGTTAGGATGCCACTTATTAGCAATCTTGCTTCTTAAATATCTTTTCAAAGATTAGGATAATGTAGGGCGTCGATGTTATTGATCTAAAGTTTTTTTTTGCTGCCACCTTACTGGAGTGGGGCTACGTCAGTGGGTTTAATGACTGTGAGAGGACTGTGTCCAGACTACGTCCTCACAAGAATTTTAGGACTGAAGAAGCCATTGGCTGGCGAAATTTTTCCTCAATGAAGATTCCCAAATTCTGCACAAGTGTCTCATTCTTCAACTTGTCATTTTTCTGAATCGTTACATCACACAGTATTTTCTTTTTACATTTTTAATGAATATGTAATTCCTGGAGTCTGGTCCCAGGGCAGAGTGAATGTTAACATTATCAGTGGTTTCTTCCACGTCGAGTAGGGTTAGAATTATATCAGGATTTTTTGTAGATGTTGGCAGAGTTTGTGTCACATTCTTCAACTTGTTCTATCATTTGTCCTCTTAAATTAGTGTTTTACCTTCCCCTTCCACTTTTACCATCTCTCCCACCTATCTTTTTTCCCTCATTCACCGCCGTGCTCCCCCTCCCACTATTATCTTGCTCTCCCACGTGTAGTTTTCCCTTGCGGTTTTACTTTGTGCTTTTCTGTCAGCATTTTCCCCTTGAGGGATTAGGAAGTCTCTAGTAACCAGTAGCAGATATATCACGGTTATGTTTTAATTTGTATGTTGAAATAGCCAGTGTTGTAATAGATATCGTCAGTATTGGAGTTGATATCGTCACTGTAGTGTGATGTGTAATCACTGCTGCTATGGTGGTATGTTCACTGGAGGTCTGAGTGAGTGGTCCTCCACTTACTCTTCACACAAAAACAAAATTAAATTTCGTTTTCTTACTTCCATTCGTTACTTTTGTCTGACCTCTTTCCCTCAGCTCTCCTCACCCCGTCCCCAGCTCTCCTCACCCCGTCCCCAGCTCTCCTCACCCCGTCCCCAGCTCTCCTCACCCCGTCCCCAGCTCTCCTCACCCCGTCCCCAGCTCTCCTCACCCCGTGCCCAGCTCTCCTCACCCCGTGCCCAGCTCTCCTCACCCCGTCCCCAGCTCTCCTCACCCCGTCCCCAGCTCTCCTCACCCCGTTCCCAGCTCACCTAACCCCGTCCCCAGCTCTCCTCACCCCGTCCCCAGCTCACCTGCGCCTCCCGTGGTAGGTGAGCTGCACCTGGTAGTTGTGGGCGGTAATGAAGACAGGTGAGGCTGAGGGAAGGAGTGGGCGGGACTGGTAATTAAAGCAGTGTTTTGTTGATATCAGGGTCAGGCGAGGCAGGTCATCCTCGCCAGCTGAAGCCAAGCTTAACTGTACACTTCCTGATCAACTTGGTTGTTGCTGATAGCGGCTGTAGGCCTACGTACCCGTGACGGCGTTTGTAGTGAGTCACTTTGATTAGGTAGTTGTACAGTTTCCTCTTCAAAACTTGTATCTATGTTCTGCTGATAGCAGGTTGAAGAGTCGTGGACCACGCATGTTGACACAATGTTCTCTAGTTGTATCTATAGCACCCCAGCTCCTTACTGTTTATTCTGCACTTCCACAACTTTCATTCCAATAAGTTTTACTGATGTGCAGGTTGGGGACTTGACTCTCAAGTATCTTCAATGCATATATTTATTATCTCTGTTCTATATTCCAGATAGCACATTACAAATACTTGAAGGCGTTCTCAGTAGTTTGGGTTTTAAATTCTGTGCGATCAGTAAACAACCTGTATACAACAGCCATTGTCCAGCTCTGTTATCTCTCCTTCCTTTAAGCTGCTATGAGCACACACTATTATGGACGTTAAAGTATATAGTAAGTAATTTGAGAAGCACCATCATTGGCGTGACTCCTTGTTTTGTAAGTTATCATAATCTACCAGTCGTTTTCCTGGCCAATGTTGTATTGCCTTGTGTGTTCTATCACTCTGCCAGAAGATATCACAAACACTACTGATAAAAGTATGGGAGTCTTGAGGAGGGAATCTAGCAGATACCTCCGCCAGGTGTGGGGTCGACCTTGTTGTGATGGATATGTGGGCCAGCTGGAAGCCAGCAGCAACAGCATGGTAGACTAGGCAAGCACCAGATAAGCCTGTGCCAGGGCTGGGCTACTGGAGTAGGAAAACTCTTGAAAGCCACTAGAGGTATAGCAAAGGTATCATTGAACTTCGGGTTATTTTTCTTTGCCTGCTCGAAGACTTATGTTTGTATCTTCTCTGAGACGTCTTTTATACTTTGCTATCATCCTGGAAGGAACACACAATCTGTGAAGAGAACTCTCGATCTCTGGGAGAGGTATGTGTCAGGTGTATGGGTGTGGCAGCTGGTGAGGGAGATGGATGGCACACCTGTCCGCGTACGTCACCAACAAGGTCGCTTACACCACCGATAACATTCCTCTATATGTATATATTGTCTTTATTGATAGACACATCTGTTCAGGGATGATTATATATATATATATATATATATATATATATATATATATATATATATATATATATATATATATATAAAAAAACTATTTTTAAGTGATTATGGAAGGTATTTTATATATATGAGTTATTGAGGGGGTTTACATAATGTGTGTTTTGGTATAATGTTTATTGCATTGTATTGTATGATATAATGGGAGTTACTGTGATTAAGTGGTATACCATGATCACTTCCGCCTTCATTATTACCATCATTATCATCACTACGTCATCATAATCAGTCACCATCACTACACCATCCATGAAAACAATCACCATCATCTGACAATCACCATCGTCTGACAATCACAATGAAAACCATCATCTTCATTGTTGTTTCTGGTCTTCTGGTTATCATTGTTTTAACTATTTCATTGTACGTGTGATGAGGGGTTGTGTATATCTTTAATGAGGTGTGAGTTACCTCACTCACCCCACAATTACACCTTACATATCTAAGTTTATCTGTGGTGTCTGTGAGGGGAGGTTGTGGTGTCTGTGAGGGGAGGTTGTGGTGTCTGTGAGGGGAGGTTGTGGTGTCTGTGAGGGGAGGTTGTGGTGGCTGTGAGGGGAGGTTGTGGTGTCTGTGAGGGAAAGTTGTGGTGCCTGTGAGGGGAGGTTGTGGTGTCTGTTAAGGGAGGTTGTGGTGTCTGTGAAGGGAGTGTGTGTTGAGAGGTGTCTGTGAGGAGTGTGTTGGAGGTTGTGGTTCTGAAGGGAGGCTGTGGTGCTGTGAGGGAGGTTGTGGTCAGGAGGTGGTGGTGAGGGAAGGTTGTAGTGTTGAGGGAGGTTGTGGTGTCTGTGAGGGGTGATTGTGGTGTCTGCGAGGGGAGGTTGTGGTGTCTGTGAGGGGAGGTGGTGTCTGTTAAGGGAGGTTGTGGTGTCTGTGAAGGGAGGTTGTGGTGTCTGTGAGGGGGAGGTTGTGGTGTCACAGGGGAAGGCTGTGGTGTGTGAGGGAAGGTTGTAGTGTGTGAGGGGAGGTTGTGGTGTCTCAGGGGGAGGCTGTGGTGTGTGAGGGGAGGTTGTAGTGTGTGAGGGGAGGTTGTGGTGTCTCAGGGGGAGGCTGTGGTGTGTGAGGGGAGGTTGTAGTGTGTGAGGGGAGGTTGTGGTGTCTCAGGGGGAGGCTGTGGTGTGTGAGGGGAGGTTGTAGTGTGAGGGGAGGTTGTAGTGTGAGGGGAGGTTGTGGAGGTCCACCTTCCTCTCCTCTTGTTATAATCACTCGTGGCTTTGTACGTTAATTTCCTCGTCGTAATTACAGTTGCTTTATCGTGCGTCGTGGTGGTAATATTCCCCTCGTCTTTGTTGTGTGAGGGGTTACAGTGAGGGGTGTGTGAGGGGTTACAGTGAGGGGTGTGTGAGGGGTTACAGTGAGGGGTGTGTGAGGGTTACAGTGAGGGGTGTGTGAGGGTTACAGTGAGGGTGTGTGAGGGGTTACAGTGAGGGTGTGTGAGGGTTACAGTGAGGGGTGTGTGAGGGGTTACAGTGAGGGGTGTGTGAGGGGTTACAGTGAGGGGTGTGTGAGGGGTTACAGTGAGGGGTGTGTGAGGGGTTACAGTGAGGGTTGTGAGGGGTTACAGTGAGGGGTTGTGAGGGTTACAGTGAGGGGTTACAGTGAGGGTGTGTGAGGGGTTACAGTGAGGGGTGTGTGAGGGTTACATGAGGGGTTACAGTGTGGGGTGTGTGAGGGGTTACAGTGAGGGGTTACAGTGAGGGGTGTGTGAGGGGTTACAGTGAGGGGTGTGAGGGGTTACAGTGAGGGGTGTGTGAGGGGTTACAGTGAGGGTGTGTGAGGGGTTACAGTGTGGGGTGTGTGAGGGGTTACAGTGGAGGTGTGTGAGGGGTTACAGTGAGGGTGTGTGAGGGGTTACAATGAGGGTTACAGTGTGGGGTGTGTGAGGGGTTACAGTGAGGGTGTGGAGGGTTACAGTGAGGGGTTAAAGTGAGGGGTGTGTGAGGGGTTACAGTGGGGGGTGTGTGAGGGGTTACAGTGAGGGGTGTGTGAGGGTTAAAGTGAGGGTGTGTGAGGGGTTACAGTGGAGGTGTGTGGGGTTACAGTGAGGGTGTGTGAGGGTTACAGTGTGGGGTGTGAGGGTTACAGTGAGGGGTGTGTGAGGGTGTGTGAGGGGTTACAGGAGGGGTTACAGTGAGGGTTACAGTGAGGGGTTAAAGTGAGGGTGTGTGAGGGTTACAGTGAGGGTGTGTGAGGGGTTACAGTGAGGGTGTGTGAGGGTTACAATGAGGGGTTACAGTGAGGGGTGTGTGAGGGTTACAGTGAGGGTGTGTGAGGGTTACAGTGAGGGTGTGTGAGGGGTTACAGTGAGGGTGTGTGAGGGGTTACAGTGAGGGGGTGTGAGGGGTTACAGTGAGGGGTGTGTGAGGGGTTACAGTGAGGGTTACAGTGAGGGTGTGTGAGGGGTGTGGAGGGTTGTGTAAGGGGTGTGTGAGGGGTTACAGTGAGGGGTGTGTGAGGGGTTACAGTGAGGGTGTGTGTGTAGGGTTACAGTAAGGGGAGAGTGAGGGGTTACAGTGAGTGTGTGTGTAGGAGGCTGGAGAGTGAGGGGTTACAGTGAGGGGTGTGTGTGTAGGAGGCTGGAGAGTGAGGGGTTACAGTGAGGGTGTGTGTGTAGGAGGCTGGAGAGTGAGGGGTTACAGTGAGGGTGTGTGTGTAGGAGGCGGGAGAGTGAGGGGTGTTTGTTGTAGGTGTGTGGGTGTACTGGTAATTCTGGGTGTAGGAACACTTGGTGTGGTGTGTGTGTACTGGTAACCTGGGTGTAGGAACACTTGGTGTGGTGTGTGTGTACTGGTAATCCTGGGTGTAGGAACACTTGGTGTGGTGTGTACTGGTAATCCTGGGTGTAGGAACACTTGGTGTGGTGTGTACTGGTAATCCTGGGTGTAGGAACACTTGGTGTGGTGTGTGTGTGTACTGGTAATCCTGGGTGTAGGAACACTTGGTGTGGTGTGTGTGTGTACTGGTAATCCTGGGTGTAGGAACACTTGGTGTGGTGTGTGTGTACTGGTAATCCTGGGTGTAGGAACACTTGGTGTGGTGTGTGTGTACTGGTAACCTGGGTGTAGGAACACTTGGTGTGGTTGTGTGTGTACTGGTAATCCTGGTGTAGGAACACTTAGTGTGGTGTGTGTGTGTACTGGTAATCCTGGGTGTAGGAACACTTAGTGTGGTGTGTGTGTACTGGTAATCCTGGGTGTAGGAACACTTGGTGTGGTGTGTGTGTACTGGTAATCCTGGGTGTAGGAACACTTGTGTGGTGTGTGTGTGTACTGGTAATCCTGGGTGTAGGAACACTTGGTGTGGTGTGTGTGTACTGGTAATCCTGGGTGTAGGAACACTTGGTGTGGTGTGTGTGTACTGGTAATCCTGGGTGTAGGAACACTTGGTGTGGTGTGTGTGTACTGGTAATCCTGGGTGTAGGAACACTTGGTGTGGTGTGTGTGTACTGGTAATCCTGGGTGTAGGAACACTTAGTGTGGTGTGTGTGCACTGGTAATTAACTAACAATAGATTATTTAATTCTCGTTATCTTCTCCACCAGGTGAGTGATCAGCAGCTGCTGCTGCTGCTGCTGCTGCTGCTGCTGCTGCTGCTGCTGCTGCTGCTGCTGCGCGAACATCATATCTCCTACATGGAATATTGCTCAGTGCTGACGGCCCCGTTCAAGGTAAGAGAAATATCAGAACAAATACAGAGATCGTTTACGGCTCACATTAAGCCAGTAAAGCATTTAAATTACTGGAAACGCCTTAAAGTCTTAAAGAAGTATTCACTGGAGCGGAGGAGAGAGATATATATGATAATATATACCTGGAAAGTACTCGAGGGCCTGGTCCCAAATTTGCGCACTACCATAACAACATACTTGAGTGAGAGATATTGGAGAAAGTACAAAATAAACCCAGTGAGGAGCAGGGGTGCGGTGGGCACAATAAGGGAACACTGTATCAACATTCGTGGCCCCAGACTATTCAACATCTTACCAGAAGATATTAGAAACACTGCTGGAACAAGTGTAGAAGTCTTCAAGAGGAAACTGGGCAAATATCTTCAACAGGTGCCATATCAATCAGGCTGTGATGGATATGTGGGGCAGCAGGTCTCCAGCAAAAACAGCCTGGTTGACCAAGCAAGCACCAGATGAGCCTGACCCATGGCCGGGCTCCGAGAGTAGTGAGACTCTCGAAACTCATCAAAGGTATATAAAGGTTAGGTAATGTTCTCTATACATTCTCTAGACCTGCAGTCTCGCCTGATTTGAATGGAGATGTTAGTGTACAGTGTATTCTAACCTAGAGAGGAAAATTGTCTTAAAGAGGATGGTCATTGGCATGGCATCCCTTGTTTTGAAAGTTATCATTATCCATCCTATCATTTTCCTCGCAGATGTGATAATGACACTGTTGTGATCTTTGAAGGTGAGATCCTCTGACATTATCACGCCTAAGTCCTTCACATTAGTTTTTCGCTCTATTGTGTGTTTAAAATGTGTTGTGTACTTCGTTCTAGCTATTAATTCATTAAGTTTTCCATAACGGAGTAATTGAAATTTGTCCTCATTGAACATCATATTGTTTTCCGTGGCCATTAGAAAACTTTGTTTATATCCTCTTAGATATTTACCGTGTCCCCAGTGGATGACAGTCTCGTGCAGATTCTAGTATCGTCTGCAGAAGATACGGTGCAATAGTTGATATCTCTGTCATATATGAGGATGATGAAGATGGGGGCGAGTACTGTACCTTGTGGAACAGAGCTTTTCACTGTGGCAGCCTCCGACGTAACTCTATTTACTATTACTGTTTGTGCTCTGTTGGTTAGAAAGTTAAAGATTCACCTGCCAACTTTTCCAGTTATTTCTTTAATACGCCTTGTGTGCGCGTGTACACAAAGATCGCTTTTGTCGAAGGATTTTGTAAAGTTTGTGTATGCTAGCTGAAATTTTGTCCTTGTTGAACATCAGTTTTTGTGTGGCCCACAGGTAGTCTTGGTTTACACCAGCTTGGAGGTTTACTGTAGTTTAAGCCACTGTAGTTTAAGATTCCAGATATATTAAGGAAATATCCTAAATTTGCATGCAACAGATAAGACAATTGTTGATATAAATCCAGATATAATCCTGTTAACCTCTTCGGGGCCTAGTGCCTAGTTCCTAGGACTTTTGTGTATGCATATGCCTTTGCGCTTCCGTCCACAGGATGGTCGTGGAGTGCGTAATAAACTAGCCACTTGGGCGGGAAAGTCTAAAACATCCGTGTTCTTGATGGATGTCACTCATACAAATTCTAGTGTCGTCTGGGAGGATGATTCAGCGCAATGATGTGTATCTTCATCAGTGTCGGATATAAAAGACAAATTTGGATGTGTAGTGTATTTTGAGAAAGAGAGATGATGTGTGTGGTGTTTGGTTGTACTTCGTTGAGCCCCTAGTCAGCCTCCAGAGGGTGGACGGCCTTTGTCTTGATAACTTTTAGTGCTGCCTCTATAGCATCCACCACCACCATTACCTCCACAACCAACTACCCACTACCATACCTACCATCTCCAATCATGGACTACCATACCTACCACCTCCACCACTACTACTATGTTGTGGTTGTAGCCCAGAGTGTCTCCCGGATGTTAGCTTCTCCTTGATGCTACCTGAGACGGGAGGTGGGAAGGAGGGGCAGACAAGAGGAAGGAATCACCGGGACTCAGCTTGTAAAATGACTTCCCTGATGATCCTTAATTCAGCTCTCTTTCCTCCCTCACTTCCTTCATCTCTTCCCTTTCTCTCCCCGCTCTGAGATGATAGAGATATCTTAATACAAATAGCATTTCTCCTTTGCATTGGATAGGCTATCCTGCGAGATAGCATTTCCCACGTGATAGTAAGTCCATTAATGCTGGAACGAAAGCTTCGTAGCTGCCGTTGCTGATGAACCTTCAGTGGAATCCTTGATGTTATCCTCATTGCTCTAGTGAAGTCTCCCAGCTCAGGCTAACAGATTCTAACACTGTGTATGAGTCCCATCCTGTGTGATGGAATATGACAGGGAAATACAACTAGCTTTCGTTCCCGCTGTGTAATTATTATATAGAAGAGGATAACTTCGTACTGCTGATGTATCCAGTTCTGCAAAAAATAATTAAATCTCCCAATTCCTTTCTTCCCCTCCCCCTCTCTTCACTTATCTCCCTCCCTCCATGATTCTCCTTGTCTCCTCTCCCTCCTGCTTCCTCGTGTTCTTCCCTGTGTTTCAACCTCCTCCTCCTGTCCATCTCTGCAGGCTGGTCAAGGCCTGCCAGGTTGGCCATCTCATGCACACATTCAGCTGATGTAAGTCTCTCCACATTACATACATGGAGTCAAGGCACGTGTGTGCATACAATAAATACACAAACCAGGTATTAATATACATCAGAGTCTCAACTTTCACGCTTGCGTGCACACACACACTACCCGCCGCTCCTTCACGCACACGCACGCACACACACACACACACACTAGTAGCGACCAGCAAAGAGGCGGGGCCAGTAGCTGTGATTCGACCCCTGCAAGCACTTATAGGTAAGCATACAAACACACGCGCTTTGCACATATATTGTTGCATTTACCAATATGCTAAATCAGTTAATATTTCTGGAGTCATCGTCCCGGTGGATGACCTGATCAACCAGGCTGTTTGTGCTAGCCGCACATAGTGAATCATAAGCAACAAGAAACTTATCTAGTTGCTTCTTGAATAAGAATTATTTAGTAACACGAGAAAGTAAAGATAAGTGTATAATGAATAACTGGTAACTATGTTAGTAACGTAATACTTGATGGAGTTGTAACTGTGGTAGTAACCTAATACTTAGTGTAGTAGTAACTGTCGTAGTAACCTAATAATTAGTGTAGTAGTAACTGTCGGTAGTAACGTAATACTTGGTGGAGTAGTAACTGTGGTAGTAACTTAATACTTGGTGGAGTAGTAACTGGTAGTAACGTAATACTTGGTGGAGTAGTAACTGTGGTAGTAACGTAATACTTGGTGGAGTAGTAACTGTGGTAGTAACCTAATACTTGGTGGAGTAGTAACTGTGGTAGTAACGTAATACTTGGTGGAGTAGTAACTGGTAGTAACGTAATACTTGGTGGAGTAGTAACTGTGGTAGTAACCTAATACTTGGTGGGGTAGTAACTGTGGTAGTAACGTAATACTTGGTGGGGTAGTAACTGTGGTAGTAATCTAATACTTAGTGTAGTAGTAACTGTCGTAGTAACCTAATAATTAGTGTAGTAGTAACTGTCGTAGTAACGTAATACTTGGTGGAGTAGTAACTGTGGTAGTAACCTAATACTTGGTGGAGTAGTAACTGTGGTAGTAACCTTATACTTGATGAGTGGTAACTGTCGTAGTAACGTAATACTCTGGAGGGTGACGCAACTCGTCACTCTGGGATGATTCTCTGTAGTTTGAAGAATACGTCACTCACACCTGACCCAGAGTCTCCTATTTGCAGGTATTCGTGTACCTGTGTGTGACGTCTGGTGTACAACTATGTTCCTGCACGTGTCTACCTACCTGGAGGGTATTTTGGGGATCAACGCCCCCCGCGGCCCGGCCCATGACCAGGCCTCCCGGTGGATCAGGGCCTGATCAACCAGGCTGTTACTGCTGCCCGCACGTAGTCCAACGTACGAACCACAGCCCGGATGATCTGGCACTGACTTTAGGTATCTGACCAGCTTCTTCTTGAAGACAACCAGGGGTATATTGGTAATTCCTCTTATGGCTGGTGGGAGGCTGTTGAACAGTCTTGGGCCCCAGACACTTATTGTGTTTTCTCTTAGTGTACTAATGGTGCCCCTACTTTTCACTGGGGGTATGTTGCACCGTCTGCCAAGTCTTTTGCTTTCGTAGGGAGTGATTTGTGTGTGCATATTAGGGACCAGTCCCTCTAGGATTTTCCAGGTGTAGATTATGTATCTCTCGCCTGCGCTCCAGTGAGTACAAGTCAAACTCTTCCAGGCGTTCCCAGTAGTTAAGGTGTTTGATGGAACTTATACGTGCAGTAAAGGTTCTCTGTACATTCTCTAGATCTGCAATTTCACCTGCCTTGAATGGGTATGTTAATGTACAGCAGTATTCCAGCCTAGACAGAACAAGTGATTTAAAAAGGATCATCATTGGCTTGGCATCTCTTGTCTTGAATGTTCTCATTATCCATCCTATCAGTTTCCTCGCAGATGTGATAGTGACATTGTTGTGGTCCTTGAAGGTGAGGTCTTCGGACATTACCACTCCCAGGTCCTTTACTTTTTCGCTCTATTGTGTGACTTGTGGTGTACAACTGTGCTCTTGCACGTGTGTGACTTATGGTGTACAACTGACTTTGCTCTTGCACGTGTGTGTGACTTGTAGTGTACAGTTGACTGTGGAGCATGTTTACCTAGTTCTTCACGACTTGTAGGGACCTGTAGGGACCTCGGGGAAATTTTAGAGATCTTTTGACACTGACAGTTTAATGAGTTTTAAACTTGCGGGTTATTTTTAGTGTTTGTGTTGTTTGTTGTTACTAATAGTTTATTAAAATTAGTCTGTTAGTTTGTTATTGCTATTAGTCTTTAACTTTGGTTGTTCTTGTGTAGTTTTATATTAGCTATTGCTAAGAACTCTGGAGTGATGTCATACCTAGAGGGTGTTTCGGGGATCAACACCCCTGAGGCCCGGTCCATAATCAGGGCCTGATCAACCAGGCTGTTACTGCCGGCCACAAGTAGACCGACGTACGAACCACAGCCCGACTGGTGAGGTACTGACTTTAGGTGTCTGTCCAGCTCCCTCTTGAAGACAGCCGGGGGGGAGTCTATTGGTAATCCCCTTTATGTATGTTGGGAACCTGTTGAACAGTCTTGGGCCCCTGACACTTCTTGTGTTGTCTTTTAGCGTACTCATGGTAGGTGCTTTTGAGATCTCTCAGCTTCCTTACCATCACTACTACAACTACTACTACTACTACTACTACTACTACTACTACTACTACTACTACTACCACTACTACCATCATCACCTTCCTTCAGCGCCGCTCTCTCCTTTAAAACCAACTTTACCTCTGATGAGTTTCGAGAGTTTCCCTACTGCCGCAGCCCGGCCCTGAGCCAGGCTTGTTTGGTGCTTGCCTGGTCACCCAGGTAACTACCTGTCTCCACTACCACTTCACCTGCAAGTAAACCTGCAGTAGCACCAACAAGAGCAATAGCGGTAGCAACAGCAATAACAGTAGCAACAGCCAGAGTAACAACAGTAGCAGCAGCAATAGCAACAACAACAGCAGTAGCAGCAGCAGCAACAATAGCAGTAGCATAAGCAGTAGCAACAACAGTAGCAGCAACAGCAGCAGTAGCAACAACAGAAGCAGCAACAGCAGCAGTAGCAGCAGCAGCAACAACAATAGCAGTAGCATAAGCAGTAGCAACAACAGCAGCAGTAGCAACAACAGTGGCAACAGCAGTAGCAGCAGCAACAACAACAGCAGTAGCAGCAACAGCAGCAGCAGTAGCAACAACAGTAGCAGCAGTAGCAGGAGCAGCAGCAACAATAGCAGGAGCAGCAGCAACAATAGCAGTAGCAGGAGCAGCAGTAGCATAAGCAGTAGCAACAACAGTAGCAGCAACAGCAGTAGCAGGAGCAGCAGCAACAATAGCAGTAGCAGAAGCAGCAGTAGCATAAGCAGTAGGAACAACAGTAGCAGCAACAGCAGTAGCAGCAGCAGCAACAGCAGTAGTAGTAGTAGGAGCAGCAGCATCAGCAGCAGGAGCAGTAGCAAGAGCAGCAACAGCAGCAGTAGCAGCAGCAGTAGTAGCAGTAGCAACACAAGATACAGTGAGGAGCACAAGTGAGGGTAATCTAGATGTTGTTTGCTGTTTCTGTTCATATGGAACAATAGCTTTTATATTGTGATGAATTGAAGGCGAGCTCTCTCTCTCTCTCTCTCTCTCTCTCTCTCTCTCTCTCTCTCTGTATCCACACGTTTGTTTCATTATCAGATTAAATATCTTTACCGCCTCGTAACTCCTAATCATGTATATACATTAATGATCCTGAGGATCACCGCCCCCGCTGCTCGCTCTCATGGCAGGTCCTTTTCCCCTTTCATCTTTTTATTTTTTCCCTATTTTGCTATATACTGGCGTCTCCCTTCATAGCAGGCGAGATTACTGAGCTGGAAAACGTACTGAGAACTTTCACTGTCTGAATACGCTCAGTCAAGCATCTGAGCTACTGGCAACACTGCAAGTCTGAGCTACTGGCAACACTGCAAGTCTGAGCTACTGGCAACACTGCAAGTCTGAGCTACTGGCAACACTGCAAGTCTGAGCTACTGGCAACACTGCAAGTCTGAGCTACTGGCAACACTGCAAGTCTGAGCTACTGGCAACACTGTAAGTCTGAGCTACTGGCAACACTGCAAGTCTGAGCTACTGGCAACACTGCAAGTCTGAGCTACTGGCAACACTGCAAGTCTGAGCTACTGGCAACACTGCAAGTCTGAGCTACTGGCAACACTGCAAGTCTGAGCTACTGGCAACACTGCAAGTCTGAGCTACTGGCAACACTGCAAGTCTGAGCTACTGGCAACACTGTAAGTCTGAGCTACTGGCAACACTGCAAGTCTGAGCTACTGGCAACACTGCAAGTCTGAGCTACTGGCAACACTGCAAGTCTGAGCTACTGGCAACACTGCAAGTCTGAGCTACTGGCAACACTGCAAGTCTGAGCTACTGGCAACACTGCAAGTCGGCTACTGGCAACACTGCAAGTCTGAGCTACTGGCAACACTGCAAGTCTGAGCTACTGGCAACACTGAAAATCCCTTCACCTATATTCTTAGGAATGTAGGCGAGAAAGGTATATAATAATTTAGACCTGGAAAGTCCTGGAGGGACGGGTCCCAACCTGAACACTGAACTCTCTGAAATCTGTATAACAAGAGAATTTCCTGACGGTGCAAAGTACCTCCAATAAAAAGCCGACGCATGACGAGTACACTAAGAGAGAACTTGACGAGTGTCAGAGGTCCCCGACTCTTCAGCGCCTTCCCTCCGTGCATAAGGAAAGTTACCAACAGACCTCTGGCTGTCTTCAAGAGGAAACTGAGCAAGTTCCTCAAATCGGTGCCTGATCAGCCGGACAGCGGTTCGTAAGTTGGACTACATGTGTTATAATGGGTCTTTTCGTAGATAATGTAGCTGAATATACCGAAGAAGTAGCGTGCAGGTTACGTATACATCCGTTGACTAGAGTTGGGCTTTATTAATAAAAGGATATACAAGCCTTGTCGGGGAGCCAGAAGCCAGTCCTAGGGGGAGTTGTTGACGCAAGGTCAGCAAGGAGGAGAGTGAGGGAGAGAGGCGGTCGCTAGGATAGACCTAGGGGCCTGCCCTCTGCCGGACACTTCTGAAACTAGGCCTTAGGCCAGCAGTTCCCTCTAGCGGGAGGTATGTGAAACAGGTAGCTAGGCATATTATCTACACATGTGGCCAGCAATAGCAGCCTGGTTGATCATGCCTTCCCCTCAAGGAAGGTTCCTTGACGTTGGTGAGGGGCTCTTGATCTAGGGAATTGGATATGTGCTCCAGTTCCCTGAATTAAGCCTGAATACCTTCCACATCCCCCAATAGGTTCTGCATAATCCTACGGGTTTAGTACTCCCCCTTGATTATAATAATAATAATAATAATAATAATAATAATAATAATAATCATCCCTTTATCCACCAGGAGACCTCGTCTGGGAACCGGCGGCGGGGGCATTGACCCCCGGAAACGTCCTTATGCCTGGAGTATTCCTGGGGGTGATCCGGGGGTCAACGCCCCCGTGGCCCAATGTAATATAATGTTCTTTCTTATGTTTATATTTCAGGAATTGAGAAACACATTTGTATAAAGAATTTGTCAATTATGTCGTGTACGTACTTGTAGCAAGACAGCTGTTGAATGAATGATGGTGCATGTGCTTCTTCTTTTGGGTCACTTGACCTGGGTGGGAGACGGTCGCTCTAGGTGTCAGTGCTTGTAAATATTAATACAGTGTTTTACAACTTTACATGTTACCACCTCCCTCCTTTATCCTCCCTCTCTCTCTCTCTCTCTCTCTCTCTCTCTCTCTCTCTCTCTCTCTCTCTCTCTCTCTCTCTCTTATTAAAGTCTGGCTTTTATTCATTATATTTTCTCCTCTCTACCTCATTTAAATAAGATTTTCCTTATTTTTTTCCATAAACTTCAGTTTAAAGAACAAGTTTGATTTAAAATTGTGAAAATTTATTTGTTTCTATACAAATACTATCATTTTTTTCCTTTTTCCCTCTCATTTTCTTTTCTTAAATTTCCATTTTTTCCCTCTTTTATTCTTCCCCTCACCAGTCTTTGTCTTTCATTCGTTCTTTCACGTCCTTTACTCTTTTCCTCAGCACTTTCTCTTCCACTTGTATCCTAGCCCCTACCCCTCTCTCTGTCCCAGCCAACTTGGGGAATGAGAGAGAGAGAGAGAGAGAGAGAGAGAGAGAGAGAGAGAGCGAGAGAGAGAAGAGAGAGGTGTCACTGGGCTAAGAAAATAGCCTGGTCATCATCTCCCGCTGTGACAGTGATGACAGGTGACGGATGATGGGCTCAGGGAGGGTAGGAGGGAGGGAGCTAGAAAGATGGAGGAAGGAAGGAAGATTGCTGGAGATAAAGATAGGGAACTAACTCCCTTCCCCTCCCCCTCCCTCACAGGCGCCACCAGCTCTACCAACAACGTTACCATCACCATAAACACATCCACCATGAACCACGAGTACATTATATTGTTGTCAGTAGTCCACCGGAAGACTTGGTTTATATCCACATAGGGACTGGCTACGTCTTCTATGGCTGTTACTCTGCACGGGACTGCCACTGTGTTGTCCTCAAAGATTTGTTAAGTTATACCATGAATTACAGAAAGATCCAAGACTTCACTTTACGAAACAGACAAAACAAATGCGATAGTAATTATTTACAAGGTAGATTATAGTGGAAAAAATTAACGTTATTAAAAGACAAGGATACTTACGTACACCTTAAGCTGATGTAAACCAAGTGTTCCAGTGGGCTTCTGACAACAATATGATACTCACATTCAAGGAGCACAACAATGTTGTTACAGCAACTTCCAGAACAAGAGATGCCAAGCCAGTGATGATATGCTTTAGGTCACTGGTTCTCTCTAGGTTTGGATATTGTTGTGTACTAATGGCCTCCTTCAAGGCAGGCGAAATTGCAGAACTGGAATGTGTACAGAGAATCTTCCAGCTCATAGAAACTCAATCGAACACCTAAATTACTGGGAGCACCTGAAGTCCCTCGAACTGTACTACTTATAACGTAGGCGAGAAAGATGCATCATAACCTACACCTGGTTGACCAGGCAAGCACCAGACGAGACTGGACCAACGGCCAGAGCGAAACATATGAATTACAAGGAGTAGGTGAAAAAACTTAGTTGCGACTAACTTCATAGAGATTCAGCTTACAAAAAGGTAGCACAATGTGAACATTCAACTGAAATCATACATATGGAAAGCTATAAGTAGGTCTTGGTAGAACTGTTCGGATACCTCCATATAACAGCAGGGTAGTGATGAATACACTGACAGAGAACTCAGTAGTAGAACACGATCTGAACACCCTATTCAATGAGGGAGTTACAACAAGGCCTCAGCTGTTATTAAAAGGTGGCATGTGTATGGTTGTAACTGGAGGTAGGTTCATGGTAAGGATGGTAGTGTAATTCATGTGATGGATTCCTAAGTGAATGGTAGTATAAACAATGATTAGTGAATGGTAGTATAAACAAGGATAAGTGAATGGTAGCTATAATGGTAGTATAAACAAGGATAAGTGAATGGTAGCTATAATGGTAGTATAAACAAGGATAAGTGAATGGTAGTATAAACAAGGATAAGTGAATAGTAGCTATAATGATAGTATAAACAAGGATAAGCGAATAGTAACTATAATGATAGTATAAACAAGGATAATTGAATGGTAGCTTTAATGATAGTATAAACAATGATTAGTGAATGGTAGTATAAACAAGGATAAGTGAATGGTAGTATAAACAAGGATAAGTGAATGGTAGTATAAACAAGGATAAGTGAATGGTAGTATAAACAAGGATAAGTGAATGGTAGTATAAACAAGGAAAAGGGATGGTAGATAAATGGTAGTATAAACAAGGATAAGTGAATGGTAGTATAAGTTAAACAAGGATAAGTGAATGGTAGCTATAATGGATAGTATAAACAAGGATAAGTGAATGATTAGTAGAAAAAGGAAAAATGATAGTATAAGGAAAACAAGGATAAGTGAATGGTAGCTATAATGGTAGTATAAACAAGGATAAGGAATGGTAGTATAATGGTAGTATAAACAAGGATAAGTGAATGGTAGCTATAATGGTAGTATAAACAAGGATAAGTGAATGGTACTATAATGGTAGTATAAACAAGGATAAGTGAATGGTAGCTATAATGGTAGTATAAACAAGGATAAGGAATGGTAGTATAATGGTAGTATAAACAAGGATAAGTGAATGGTAGCTATAATGGTAGTATAAACAAGGATAAGTGAATGGTAGCTATAATGGTAGTATAAACAAGGATAAGTGAATGGTAGCTATAATGGTAGTATAAACAAGGATAAGTGAATGGTAGCTATAATGGTAGTATAAACAAGGATAAGGAATGGTAGTATAATGGTAGTATAAACAAGGATAAGTGAATGGTAGCTATAATGGTAGTATAAACAAGGATAAGTGAATGGTAGCTATAATGGTAGTATAAACAAGGATAAGTGAATGGTAGCTATAATGGTAGTATAAACAAGGATAAGTGAATGGTAGCTATAATGGTAGTATAAACAAGGATAAGTGAATGGTAGCTATAATGGTAGTATAAACAAGGATAAGTGAATGGTAGCTATAATGGTAGTATAAACAAGGATAAGTGAATGGTAGCTATAATGGTAGTATAAACAAGGATAAGTGAATGGTAGCTATAATGGCAGTATAACAAGGATAAGTGAATGGTAGATATAATGGAGTATAAACAAGGATAAGTGAATGGTAGCTATAATGGTAGTATAAACAAGGATATGAATGGTACTATAATGAGTATAAACAAGGATAAGTGAATGGTAGCTATAATGGCAGTATAAACAAGGATAAGTGAATGGTAGCTATAATGGAGTATAAACAAGGATAAGTGAATGGTAGCTATAATGGTAGTATAAACAAGGATAAGTGAATGGTAGCTATAATGGCAGTATAAACAAGGATAAGTGAATGGTAGCTATAATGGTAGTATAAACAAGGATAAGTGAATGGTAGCTATAATGGTAGTATAAACAAGGATAAGTGAATGGTAGCTATAATGGCAGTATAAACAAGGATAAGTGAATGGTAGATATAATGGCAGTATAAACAAGGATAAGTGAATGGTAGCTATAATGGTAGTATAAACAAGGATAAGTGAATGGTAGCTATAATGGTAGTATAAACAAGGATAAGTGAATGGTAGCTATAATGGCAGTATAAACAAGGATAAGTGAATGGTAGCTATAATGGTAGTATAAACAAGGATAAGTGAATGGTAGCTATAATGGTAGTATAAACAAGGATAAGTGAATGGTAGCTATAATGGCAGTATAAACAAGGATAAGTGAATGGTAGCTATAATGGTAGTATAAACAAGGATAAGTGAATGGTAGCTATAATGGTAGTATAAACAAGGATAAGTGAATGGTAGCTATAATGGCAGTATAAACAAGGATAAGTGAATGGTAGCTATAATGGCAGTATAAACAAGGATAAGTGAATGGTAGCTATAATGGTAGTATAAACAAGGATAAGTGAATGGTAGCTATAATGGCAGTATAAACAAGGATAAGTGAATGGTAGCTATAATGGTCAGTATAAACAAGGATAAGTGAATGGTAGCTATAATGGTAGTATAAACAAGGATAAGGAATGGTAGCTATAATGGTAGTATAAACAAGGATAAGTGAATGGTAGCTATAATGGCAGTATAAACAAGGATAAGTGAATGGTAGCTATAATGGTAGTATAAACAAGGATAAGTGAATGGTAGCTATAATGGTAGTATAAACAAGGATAAGTGAATGGTAGCTATAATGGCAGTATAAACAAGGATAAGTGAATGGTAGCTATAATGGAGTATAAACAAGGATAAGTGAATGGTAGCTATAATGGTAGTATAAACAAGGATAAGTGAATGGTAGCTATAATGGCAGTATAAACAAGGATAAGTGAATGGTAGCTATAATGGTAGTATAAACAAGGATAAGTGAATGGTAGCTATAATGGCAGTATAAACAAGGATAAGTGAATGGTAGCTATAATGGTAGTATAAACAAGGATAAGTGAATGGTAGCTATAATGGCAGTATAAACAAGGATAAGTGAATGGTAGCTATAATGGCAGTATAAACAAGGATAAGTGAATGGTAGCTATAATGGCAGTATAAACAAGGATAAGTGAATGGTAGCTATAATGATAGTATAAACAAGGATAAGTGAATGGTAGCTATAATGATAGTATAAACAAGGATAAGTGAATGGTAGCTATAATGATAGTATAAACAAGGATAAGTGAATGGTAGCTATAATGGCAGTATAAACAAGGATAAGTGAATGGTAGCTATAATGATAGTATAAACAAGGATAAGTGAATGGTAGCTATAATGATAGTATAAACAAGGATAAGTGATAGACAAGTGTAGTCTGTATAAACAACTCTAATGGTAACAGGTGTACAGGGTGGGAGAGTGGGAGGGAGAGTGTCTTGGAGAGGGGGTGTTGGAGAAGTGTGTTGGGGAAAAAGTGTGTCGGAAAGGAGTGTGTGTTGGGGAGAGGGGAGATTGTGTTGGGAGAGAGTGTGAGGAGGTGATTGGATCTGGCCGTGTCAATGCTAGGCAGTAATGTGCCCTAAATCAAGAGAGAATGAAGAGGTAAATTGCATTAGACGCGCCAGAATCAATTACTTACAGGGGCCAGCAGCGAGGACCCTTCTGTGATGCTGGTATTATGGTGTGTGGTGCTGGTATTGTGGTGTGTGGCGCTGGTATTGTGGTGTGTGGCGCTGGTATTGTGGTTGCTGGATTGTGTGGTGCTGGTATTGTGGTGTGTGGTGCTGGTATTGTGGTGTGTGGTGCTGGTATTATGGTGTGTGGTGCTGGTATTGTGGTGTGTGGCGCTGGTATTGTGGTGTGTGGTGCTGGTATTATGGTGTGTGGTGCTGGTATTGTGGTGTGGTGCTGGTATTGTGGTGTCTGGCGCTGGTATTGTGGTGTGTGGTGCTGGTATTGTGGTGTGTGGCGCTGGTATTATGGTGTGTGGTGCTGGTATTGTGGTGTGTGGCGCTGGTATTGTGGTGTGTGGCGCTGGTATTGTGGTGTGTGGCGCTGGTATTGTGGTGTGTGGTGCTGGTATTGTGGTGTGTGGTGCTGGTATTGTGGTGTGTGGTGCTGGTATTATGGTGTGTGGTGCTGGTATTGTGGTGTGTGGCGCTGGTATTGTGGTGTGTGGTGCTGGTATTATGGTGTGTGGTGCTGGTATTGTGGTGTGGT
The DNA here is from genome assembly GCA_009830355.1 of Cherax destructor. NCBI lineage: Eukaryota > Metazoa > Arthropoda > Malacostraca > Decapoda > Parastacidae > Cherax > Cherax destructor. The sequence goes on along the minus strand of WNWK01001773.1, from coordinate 12,741 downwards.
GCTGGTATTGTGGTGTGTGGCGCTGGTATTGTGGTGTGTGGTGCTGGTATTGTGGTGTGTGGCGCTGGTATTATGGTGTGTGGTGCTGGTATTGTGGTGTGTGGCGCTGGTATTATGGTGTGTGGTGCTGGTATTGTGGTGTGTGGCGCTGGTATTGTGGTGTGTGGCGCTGGTATTGTGGTGTGTGGCGCTGGTATTGTGGTGTGTGGCGCTGGTATTGTGGTGTGTGGTGCTGGTATTGTGGTGTGTGGCGCTGGTATTGTGGTGTGGTGCTGGTATTGTGGTGTGTGGCGCTGGTATTGTGGTGTGTGGTGCTGGTATTGTGGTGTGTGGCGCTGGTATTGTGGTGTGGTGCTGGTATTGTGGTGCGTGTCGCTGGTATTGTGGTGTGGTGCTGGTATTATGGTGTGTGGTGCTGGTGTGACGTAGTGAGAGTATAGTCAAACTGTTGCGGTGGTAGTGTAGTGAGGGTATCCTGCTCTTCTGTGTACCCAACAGGTGCTCCTGCTTCTCTATGTACCTAGCAGGTGCTGCTGCTCCTCTGTGCACCTAGCAGGTGTTGCTGCTCCTTTGTGTACCTAGCAGGTGCTCCTGCTTCTCTGTGTACCTAGCAGGTGTTACTGCTCCTTTGTGTACCTAGCAGGTGCTCCTGCTTTTCTATGTACCTAGCAGGTGCTGCTGCTCCTTTTTGTACCTAGCAGGTGCTGCTGCTCCTCTGTGCACCTAGCAGGTGTTGATGCTCCTTTGTGTACCTAGCAGGTGCTCCTGCTTCTCTATGTACCTAGCAGGTGCTCCTGCTTCTCTATGTACCTAGCAGGTGTTGCTGCTCCTTTTTGTACCTAGCAGGTGCTGCTGCTCCTCTGTGTACCTAGCAGGTGTTACTGCTCCTTTGTGTACCTAGCAGGTGCTCCTGCTTCTCTATGTACCTAGCAGTTGCTGCTGCTCCTCTGTGTACCTAGCAGGTGTTGCTGCTCCTCAGGTGTTCCTCTGTGCACTTAACAAGGGTTCCTGCTTCTTTGTGTACCTATTAATGTGCAGCTTCTGCTGTTTCGGGTTTAAGACTGCCAGGGTACCTTTGGGAACCTCTGGGGAATTAACTGTGAGTGTTTGGGTTGTGTTTGTGGTGTCGTTTGGGCGAGACTAATGAATGAACTATTGATTCCAGCGCTGAAATGTCTTTCCCTACTCCATCACACACTTCCTCCCTCGCACTTCTCCCATATTCCTCCAGCACAGTCCTCCTTCCATTACATTCCTCCCTCCGTCGTAGTGCACATTGCACCCTCCATCACGGTCCTCCGTCCCTGGAGTGAAGCTTCTTAAGCTGCACTCTCCGCACTCTCTGTTTCACTCAGTGTTTCTCCACACCTTCACTGGCAATTACGATGAAAGCAACAGTAACTTTATTTTATTTAAGTAGACCGGATACATCAGCAGTGTGCTGCTACTCTATTCTAAATGACAGTTACATAGAAGGAACAAAAGCTACTTGTTTATACCCTTGTTATATACCCTTGTTATATACCCTTGAAGTTGAGTGATGTGCTGAGATGTTTCGACAGTGATAACATACGGAGTTGATGAAATAAGCTTGGAAATGTGACCACTGGGAGGATGAACTCATTAACGCTCCAAGTATGCTCCAGACACGTACCTCTAACGCAGAGGAAGACAAGATGCAAACTCGAGAGAGAGAGGCGCTCCCTCTATCAGGAAAGACGACGAATAAGAGCTTCTCACAGGCAACAGCCTCTCTGAAGCACGAGAGGAAACTCTAGATATGAGGCACAGTCTGATCTCAGACCGGGCTGCGGGGGCGTTGACCCTCGAAACCCTCTCCAGGTATAACGTATAGAGTTGAGAAGAGACAGGGAGCAAAGATAGCAGTGAACAGAGGGAAGTGGGAAGCTGCCACAGTGAAAAGCTCCTGTTACCCAAGCCGCAGTATTTGTCACACTTGTGTCTCATTGTTATATACAAGGACATAAATCATAGCACATTTGCTGATGACGCCAGAATCTCTGAGAGTGACGTCCGTCGATGACAACGGATTTTCAAGCGAAAAATAAATCAGTTCTTCCAATGGTCCTGGGACGACAGTTTGTTGTTTAAGGTGGACAAGTTTCAGTTGCTCGGCCGTGGAACAATGAAGGACATAAAGACTAACTGATTACAAGAAAAACTCGAATCATTCAGTAGATCAAAAGTGGTGTATGCGAGACTGGGATAATGATGTCAGATCTCACATTCGTGAATCACAACAATATTGTTATCACTACAACAAGGACAATGATAAGGTGGATAACTTGAAGGTTCAAGACAAGAGATGCTGAGCTAGTGATGATACTCTTCCACTTGTTTATTCTCTCCAGACTGGAATACTGCTGTTTACTGACGCCCACCTTCAAAACAGGCGACATTGCTGAGCTAGAAAATACAGAGAACTTTCACTGCTTGTGTACAGTCAAACATCTGAACTACTGGGCACGCTTGAAGTCCCTTGAATTGTACTCCTTGGAACGTAGGCGAGAAAGGTTCATCATAATTTACACCTGGAATATCTTGGAGGCACTGGTATCTTTGATGGCTTTCGAGAGTTTTCGTATTTTTGCAGCCCTGCCCTGACCCCAAGTGTGTCTGGTCGCAAACCTCCACACCGAAATCACTCGGTATGAAAGCAAGAAACTTGGCAGACACTAGACAGTATCAGGGACACAACGAGTACATTGTGAGAATTTGATACATGTCAGAGGTCCCCGACTTTTCAACGCCTTCCCTTCGTGTATAATGGTAATTACCAGCAAACTTCTGGCTGTTTTCAAGAAGGAACTTGAAAACATCTTCAAATACGTTCCTGACCAACCGGGCTGTGATTCGTACGTTGGACTGCGTGCGGCCAGCAGTTACAGTCTGGCTGATCAGGTCTTCATCTATTATTAGGAGGCCTGGTTAGGGACCGGGCCGCGAGTACGTTGACACCCGAAAACATCGCTCAGGTATCAGAACACATGTGCAGTAAAGATACTCAGATGTACATGTGTTGTGTTCATCAAAGTTGTCAGTATTATTTCCTCTTGATGTGAAGACATAGTTAAATAAGATCCATCCCATGAAGTTAACAGATCAACACTGACAGGCAGGTGACAGTGGATCGAGTCTTGGGACAGGCAGACAGGGGGTGGTTGGTACGAGAGGTTGTTAAGGCAGATAGGCGGATGGTAGAGCTGATTGATTGTTAAGATAGGCAGACAGGTGAGTGGTAGAAGTGATTGATTTCTCAGGTAGAAAGGTCTCCTTAATCTTCATTCATCAGATCCAGGTAAACAACTCTCCCTGACTTCTCTAATTTCTCTCACTGACAATTGGGATCACTTGACGCAAGATCCACCAGTCTGTTAGTGAGTCTTATCCGTACACCTGCACCAGGAGAAATCACGAGATAAATATATGGAGAAATGGAGATGAGATATATGGGGGTAATGGTGATAGGAAGCTTGACCAGTACCTGTACTCACCAATTAGTTAATACTGGAGTCCCGCCTCAGCTCCTGGCCCCTCTTCTTGTACACTAGCTGGAGCTAGTACTCACCTGTTTGTACTATTAGAGTCACGGCTCCTGGCCCCGCTTCTTCGCTGGTCGCTACTAGGTCTGCTCTCTCCCTGCTACATGAGCTTTATCGTAACTCTTCTTAAAGCTATGTATAGATCCTGCCTCCACTACGTTACTCTCCAGATTGTTCCACTTCCTAACAACTCTGTGACTGAAGAAATACTTCCTAACATCCATGTGATTCATCTGAGTCTTCAACTTCCACCTGTGACCCCTTGTTGCTGTGTCCCATATCTTAAACACCCTGTTCCTATCCACCTTGTCAATTCTCAGTATTTTATATGTCGTTATCATGCCTACCCCCTATCTCTCCTGTCCTCCAGTGTCGTTGGGTCGATTTCCTTTAACCTCTCCTAGTAGGACACACCCCTTAGCTCAGTGACTAGTCTTGTTGCAAACCTTTGCACTTTTTCGAATTTCTTGATGTGCTTGATCAGGTGTGGGGTTCCATACTGGTGCTGCATACTCCAATATGGGATTGACGTACACGGTGTACAGTCTTGAACGATTCCTTACTAAGGTGTCGAAACGCTATTCTTAAGTTTGCCAGGCACCCGTATGCTGCAGTAATTATTTGGTTGATGTTGTGCCTCAGGAAATGTGCTCAGTATTAGTGTACAGGAGTGGTTGTGTACTAGCTTGAGCTAGTGTACAGGATTGGTGTACTCACAGCAACTTACATATTGGTATTTTGCCCAGGATGCGACCCAGTAGGTCTGTAGTTATCTTACACATTTACATAGCAGATACTTCCCTGGATACATAAGTCGTCTATCACACAGGTACCTATCTTTACTGTCAGGTAAGCAGAGGCAGCTCACCCTGGGTCTGAACACGGGACTTTCGGTTGTTAGTTGAACGGTCTCACGACATGAGGTACTGGGCACCTCCTGGGTGGATGAAGGGGGAGAGGGCGAGGCAGGGTTGTTGAGGTGTAGTGGTGTGGTAGCAGGTGTGGCGAGGCAGGGTTGTTGAGGTGTAGCGTTGTGGTAGCAGGTGTGACGGATAATTAAGTAATATTGGTATGTGTGGTTGTTAGGACGCTTCATTAGTTACCTGTCTTCCTGGTGCCTGTGGCCACACGCACACCTGTGTGTGTGTGTACTCACCTAGTTGTGGTTGCAGGGGTCGAGTCACAGCTCCTAGCCCCGCCTCTTCACTGGCCGCTACTGGGTCTCTGCTCTCCCTGCTCCATGAGCTTTATCATACCTTGTCTTAAAACTATGTATGGTTCCCGCCTCCACTATATCGTTCGCTAGACTATTCCACTTCCTAACTACTCTATGGCTGAAGAAGTGCTTCCTAACATCCCTTTGACTCATCTGAGTCTTCAGCTTCCAGTTGTGTCCCCTTGTTTCTGTGTTCCCTCTCTGGAACATCCTGTCACTATCTACCTTGTCGATTCCCTGCAGTATTTTGTATGTCGTTATCATGTGTGTGTGTTAGTTACCATTTTGTCCTAGGCACATGTCGATTAGACACTAGGCCTGACACTGGCCCATGGCCGGGCTCAGAGAGTAGATACTCTCGAAACTCTTCAAAGGTATATCAAAGGTGTGTGTGTGTGTGTAAGGAAACACTTCGAAATGTTTCGGCCCCGCCGGGAATTGAACCCGAGCCCTCCGTGCGTGAAGCAAGAGCGCTAGCCACCATGCCATCGGGGTATATATGTGTGTGTGTATGTGTGTGTGTGTGTGTATGTGTGTGTGTATATGTGTGTGTGTATGTGTGTGTGTGTACCTTTGATATACCTTTGAAGAGTTTCGAGAGTTTATCTACTCTCTGAGCCTGGTCATGGGCCAGGATCGTCTGGTGCTTGCCTGGTCAACCAGGCTGTTGCTGCTGGCGCCGCTGCCCCACATATCCATCACAGCCTGGTTGATCTGGCACCTGGTGAAGATACTTGTCCAGTTTCCTCTTGAAGGCTTCTACACTGGTTCCAGCCGTGTTTCTGATATCTTCTGGTAAGATGTTGAATAGTCTGGGACCCCGGATGTTAATACAGTGCTCCCGTATTGTCCCCACCGCACCCCTGCTCCTCACTGGGTTTATTTTACACTTTCTCCCATATCTCTCACTCCAGTATGTTGTTATGGCAGTGTGCAGATTTGGGACCAGGCTCTCGAGTACTTTCCAGGTATATATTATCATGTATCTGTGTGTGTGTGTGTGTGTGTGTGTGTGTGTGTGTGTGTGTGTGCGTGCGTGTGCGTGTGTGTGTGTGTGTTTCAGCGCATCATCCAGATCACTCCACTTTCTCAACATTCTGTTACTGAAAAAAAACATGTATCTTTATTTGAAAATAAATAGACCCAGGTGTTGCACATGTGTCTAAATCCTCATCTCATGTGTATTTACCTTCATATATACCCTTGTGTCACTGTGCCTCGTTGCACACACTCTTCTTATCTTGTGACGTCATTCACATTTCATACATTTCCCAGCTCTTCCTTCATACATCTTGTATAAAATTTATTGTATTTATTTTTGCAAATTATTTGGATGTAATAAAATCTTAAATAAATTGGCAACAAAATCATGAACCAACGAAACGTATGTTTAGCTACGAGCAGCTGAAAAATATATTGTGGTTGCAGGGGTCGAGTCATAGCTCCTGGCCCCGCCTCTTCACTGGTCTCTACTAGTGTGTGTGTGAGGCAGGGTTGGTCAAGGTATTTTCAAGCAGTCTCAGAATACCGATGAGATGAGGGTCGTTCCTCCTCCTGCCTGGGTAGTGGTGGTGGTAGGGTGGGCAGGTCAGCAGGTCAAACCCCAGGGGTCACGGGCATCCCGGGAGTCAAATTGGAACCTTGAACAAAGTGGCCGCAGGTAGGTAACACCGGGGAGGAGGAGGAGGAGGGGAGAAAAAGGAACAGGAAGAAGAGTGGTGGTGGGAGTCTGTAATGAGTTACTTCAAACAGTGAGTTATTTTAGTTCCGTTACTCATGATTGTCAGACACTCATGACGCTCATGGTCCAAACATGTCTGCTTTGTTTATCCCACTAATTACTGGTGGCTGATACATCCCATTAGTCTGCCGACTGACACATCCCATTATTCTGATGGTTGACACATCCCGTTAGTCTGGTGGCTGACACATACCGTTAGTCTGGTGGCTGACACATGCCGTTAGTCTGGTGGCTGACACATGCCGTTAGTCTGGTGGCTGACACATACCGTTAGTCTGGTGGCTGACACATGCCGTTAGTCTGGTGGCTGACACATGCCGTTAGTCTGGTGGCTGACACATACCGTTAGTCTGGTGGCTGACACATACCGTTAGTCTGGTGGCTGACACATGCCGTTAGTCTGGTGGCTGACACATGCTGTTAGTCTGGTGGCTGACACATTCTGTTAGTTACCACCTGGATTCTGGCACATCCCCCTCTCGTCAGCCTCATCACAGACTTCACTACACTCGCAGTGTGCGACTAAACTAGCTTTTGTTGCCACAATATAAATGTTCATCTCACATGTTCCATCACATAGAATAGATTGCACAACACGAGGTAATGAGACTGAGGTGCGAGACCTCCAAGCATTCCGCTGAGGGTTCAGTAACTACTAACTGTTTCAAATGTAGAATTCCTTAGATTAAGTATGGCATTATTGTTTATGTTAGGTTAATGGACACACATGCAACTAATGCGACATTATATTGTTGCGACGTTTCGCTCTCCAGGAGCTTTGTCAAGCTGTTACTGAAGCTTGACAAAGCTAATGGAGAGCGAAACGTTGCCACAATAAAATGTCATATTAGCTGCATCTGTGTCCATTTACCTAACATTTTGTCTGTAATTTTATCAATATTAGTTTCTAGAGGTTTGGAGGGATGGGAGTGCGAGGGAGGTGCTGGAGAGGTGTGAAGAACACCGTGAACCTTCACGACCACGGTGTTGGAGAGGTGTGAAGAACACCGTGAACCTTCACGACCACGGTGCTGGAGAGGTGTGAAGAACACCGTGAACCTTCACGACCACGGTGCTGGAGAGGTGTGAAGAACACCGTGAACCTTCACGACCACGGTGCTGGAGAGGTGTGAAGAACACCGTGAACCTTCACGACCACGGTGCTGGAGAGGTTGAAGAACACCGTGAACCTTCACGACCACGGTGTTGGAGAGGTGAAGCACCTGAACCTTCGACAGGTGCTGGAAGGTGGAAGAACACCGTGAACCTTCAGACCACGGTGTCTGGAGAGTGTAAGAACACCGTGAACCTTCACGACCACGGTGTCTGGAAGGTGTGAAGAACGTGAACCTTCACGACCACGGTGTTGGAGAGGTGTGAAGAACACCGTGAACCTTCACGACCACGGTGTTGGAGAGGTGTGAAGAACACGTAAACTCAGACACGGGCTGGAAGTGGAACCGTGAACCTTCACGACCACGGTGTTGGAGAGGTGTGAAGAACACCGTGAACCTTCACGACCACGGTGTTGGAGAGGTGTGAAGAACACCGTGAACCTTCACGACCACGGTGTTGGAGAGAGGATAAGTGAAGAACACCGTGAACCTTCACGACCACGGTGTTGGAGAGGTGTGAAGAACACCGTGAACCTTCACGACCACGGTGCTGGAGAGGTGTGAAGAACACCGTGAACCTTCACGACCACGGTGTTGGAGAGGTGTGAAGAACACCGTGAACCTTCACGACCACGGTGTGGAGAGGTGTGAAGAACACCGTGAACCTTCACGACCACGGTGTTGGAGAGGTGTGAAGAACACCGTGAACCTTCACGACCACGGTGCTGGAGAGGTGTGAAGAACACCGTGAACCTTCACGACCACGGTGTTGGAGAGGTGTGAAGAACACCGTGAACCTTCACGACCACGGTGTTGGAGAGGTGTGAAGAACACCGTGAACCTTCACGACCACGGTGTTGGAGAGGTGTGAAGAACACCGTGAACCTTCACGACCACGGTGTGGAGAGGTGTGAAGAACACCGTGAACCTTCACGACCACGGTGTTGGAGAGGTGTGAAGAACACCGTGAACCTTCACGACCACGGTGCTGGAGAGGTGTGAAGAACACCGTGAACCTTCACGACCACGGTGCTGGAGAGGTGTGAAGAACACCGTGAACCTTCACGACCACGGTGCTGGAGAGGTGTGAAGAACACCGTGAACCTTCACGACCACGGTGCTGGAGGTGTGAAGAACACCGTGAACCTTCACGACCACGGTGCTGGAGAGGTGAAGAACACCGTGAACCTTCACGACCACGGTGCTGGAGGTGTGAAGAACACCGTGAACCTTCACGACCACGGTGCTGGAGAGGTGCGTGACTTCAGACACGGCGAGTGAAACACCGTGAATCGACCACGGTGCTGGAGAGGTGTGAAGAACACCGTGAAACTTCACGACCACGGTGCTGGAGAGGTGTGAAGAACACCGTGAACCTTCACGACCACGGTGTTGAGAGTGTGAAGAACACCGTGAACCTTCACGACCACGGTGTTGGAGAGGTGTGAAGAACACCGTGAACCTTCACGACCACGGTGCTGGAGAGGTGTGAAGAACACCGTGAACCTTCACGACCACGGTGCTGAGGTGTGGAAAGTGAACCTTCACGACCACGGTGTTAAGGTGTGAAGAACACCGTGAACCTTCACGACCACGGTGTTGGAGAGTTGAAGAACACCGTGAACCTTCACGACCACGGTGTGAGAGGTGTGAAGAACACCGTGAACCTTCACGACCACGGTGCTGGAGAGGTGTGAAGAACACCGTGAACCTTCACGACCACGGTGCTGGAGAGGTGTGAAGAACACCGTGAACCTTCGACCACGGTGTTGGAGAGGTTGCAGAACACCGTGAAACTTACGACCACGGTGCGAGGTGTGAAACTGTCTGCCACACTCAACGAGACTATTACCTCATCTTTTGATCAGTTCTTCTGTCTTCCAATATCCAAATTTGTATTGATAAAGCCTGGATGCAAACGTTGCAATAAGATACCAGATTTGCACACGTCTATTTTCACTTTCTGTTTGTGTTTATCATCAGTAAATACACCACATTGTACACATAACCTCTTACTGCAGGTTTGGAGTTTCTCACTATTTGCATTTTCCCCCCAGGATGTGACTAATAGATAGGTACCTGTTTTCACTGCTAGGTACACACGGGCAGTAGGGGCTTACGGAATCGTGATGAGCCTGGGGCTCAAGCCCGCGACTCATGGGGTAGTGAATATGAAATGGTTATAATCATAACCATGATTTTTAAAGGGATGGAGGGGTAAGCCAGCGGAAGGCCTCGGTCAGATGACCAAAAGCTCCAGTGGCGGGTCATCATATGACTAAAACCCGCGTCAGGAAACACTTGTCCTGTGCTTTGGCCACCGAGTTACGTAGGGGAGGACAGATAAAGGAGAGGGGGAAGGTGGGGAGGAAAGTTGAGAAAGAAACTGACTCACAGGTAAGGACCCGCAAGGGGGTTACTGGGAAGTGGGAGAGAAGTGTAGTGGGTGGGAGGAGAGGAAGGGGGAAAGATAAAAGAAAGAGCCGGGGCTACACCCAGTAGTAAAAGGATTGAGTAGCATTATTAGTGTGGTCAGTTGCTAGGCAGGTCAAGACAGGTACATCTTGGGAAGACGAGGAATAACACAACACTACACTGAGCAAGGTTCTGCACACCACTCACACGGGGGATGAAGGGGTGGCCAGGGGTAGGTGCTGGGATGATGAAGGGGTGGCCAGGGGTAGGTGCTGGTGATGTAGAAGGGGTGGCCAGGGGTAGGTGCTGGTGATGAAGAAGGGGTGGCCAGGGGTAGGTGCTGGGGATGTAGAAGGGTGGCCAGGGTAGGTGCTGGATGATGAAGGGGTGGCCAGGGGTAGGTGGGATAGGAAGAGGTAAAGGTAGATGGGATGTTTTCAGATAGACAGAGTGGGGAAGAGGGTAGGGTGTGGAGTGAGTATTAAGGTAATAGTATAGTAGTTAGATATATAGGATATATAGTAGTTTCTGGTGATATGAAGAAGGGAGTCAGGGAAGGGGGTGAGGGAAGAAGGGGTGGCTCAGGGTAGGTGCGGTGATGTAAAAAGGTGGTGCAGGTGGGTTGATGTAGAAGGGTGGCCAGGGGTAGGTGCTGGTGATGTAGAAGGGGTGGCCAAGGGTAGGTGCTGGTGATGAAAAAGGGGTGGCCAGGGGTAGGAATAGGGAATAGACAGAGGTAACAGGTCAAGAAGGGATTAGAGATTTCTGGCAGATAAGTACAGAGTGAGGGGAGAGAGAGAGAGAGAGAGAGAGAGAGAGAGAGAGAGAGAGAGATAGATAGATAGATAGATAGATAGATAGATAGATAGATAGATAGATAGATAGATAGATAGATATATATATATATATATATATATATATATATATATATATATATATATATATATATATATATATATATGAAGGAAGAGGAGTACGAAGGGAAGGAGGGAGAGGAAAAGATGTATGGAGGGAAAACTGGCAATCAGAAAAATGTAAATTACCAGCGGAGTGACGGTAGAAACGAGTGAGTGCGTAGTTCAGAGTGGCCGTCGTTGAGAACCAACTGGATTGTTTCCTAATTAGTTCCTCATCAGCCGAGCTGTGGTGCATAATATAATATAATATCTTTATTTACTACAAGTACATGTACAAGGTATACAGTCCTAGCTGACATCATTGACATACTACTATATAGAAAGCCCCTTGTTATGCTGAGCATTTTGGGCAAATTAGGTCAGTGTCCCAGGATGCGACCCACACCAGTCGACTAACACCCAGGTACCCATTTTACACTGATGGGTGAACATAGACAACAGGTGTAAAGAAACACGGCCAATGGTTCTACCCTCGCTGGGAATTGAACCCAGACACTCAGTGGAGTGCCTGTGGCTGGCACTAACACAATGGTCAATGAAGCTAACACTCCCGAAATAGACTCCACGTGTCCTATACTGGTATCTACCATACACTAGTATCTATCATACACTGGTATCTACCATACATTATTATCTATCATACACTGGTGTCTATCATACACAGGTATCTACCATACACTGGTTTCTACCATTCACTGGTATCTACCATACACTGGTTTCTACCATACACTGGTATCTATCATACACTGGTATCTACCATACACTGGTATCTACCATACACTGGTGTCTATCATACACTGGTATCTACCATCCACTGGTATCTATCATACACTGGTATCTACCATACACTGGTATCTACCATACACTGGTATCTACCATCCACTGGTATCTATCATACACTGGTATCTACCATACACTGGTATCTACCATACACTGGTATCTATCATACACTGGTGTCTATCATACACTGGTATCTACCATACACTGGTATCTATCATACACTGGTATCTATCATACACTGGTATCTACCATACACTGGTATCTACCATCCACTGGTATCTACCATACACTGGTATCTACCATACACTGGTATCTATCATACACCTGGATATACCCTCCTTCCCTCGTGACAATCAAGTGTTTACCATTGACTGTGTTTACTTGTGGCAGTGCGGGGTGTGTGTACACAACCTCTTGTGTACCCACACCCAGCCTCTCCACCACCACCACCACTGCTACTACTGCAACGCCCACAGTCACCACCTCCACTTCTACTTCTGCAACGCCCACAGTCACCACCACCACCACCACTGCTACTACTGCAACGCCCACAGTCACAACCACTGCTACTACTGCAACGCCCACAGTCACCACCACCACCACCACTGCTACTACTGCAACGCCCACAGTCACCACCACCACCACTGCTACTACTGCAACGCCCACAGTCACCACCACTGCTACTACTGCAACGCCCACAGTCACCACCACCACCACTGCTACTACTGCAACGCCCACAGTCACCACCACCACTGCTACTACTGCAACGCCCACAGTCACCACCACCACTGCTACTACTGCAACGCCCACAGTCACCACCACCACCACTGCTACTACTGCAACGCCCACAGTCACCACCACCACTGCTACTACTGCAACGGCCACAGTCACCACCTCCACTTCTACTACTGCAACGCCCACGGTTACCACCACCACCACTGCTACTACTGCAACCCACAGTCACCACCACCACCACTGCTACTGTCGTGTCAGT